>JABASM010001611.1:0-13759 GCA_019776545.1 Brachystomella parvula | reverse complement strand
GAAATATCGATGAGGGAATTAAGTTGGAACAGGCTGTGCTTAAGCGAACAAAAAGTATTGCTTTCCATTTGATAGCGGAGGTGTGACAATAAAGAAAGGAAGGGACAATAGTGAAAAAACTCAAAAGTGTTTAAGGAGAAAAGATAGCGTCTTTTTCTCTTGGTTGCTTTTCTTGTTTCTGCAAGAATTTTTTGCTACTCAAAACACTTCCACTCCACCTCCCGTAGAGGCAGGCAGTGGAATTGTGAGAGTGATGTGATGAGATCGCATCGAGTCGTACTCAGGTATTTCTTCTGTGGAATTTTTGTGTAAAGAAAGCGCTAACTTTAATTCCTTATCCACATGCACAAAGTGTGGCTTTCCCTCATAGAGGCCTCATATTCATATTCGCATACTTGATTTTATTTACTTAGAATGGGCCCGGATAGCGTTAATTCCCTGATTTTCATTTATTTTGAGGATAATGATAAGTTCGGCAAAAAACTACCCACCCATCAAATAAGCTAAATAGGTTTTGGCCGCAACGATCCATCCACATCAGGGGTAATATGAAATATGGATGTTCCTTTTTGGTGAAGGCCATGTTTCTAAATTAGAATTGGTTTGACCTCTGGAGGTCATCAAAGGTCAGCAAGCTGACCTCACCGATTAGGTCAAGTGATTCGTGAATCCAGATGTCAATGGTGTCCATGATTCTAAAAACATACCATACTTGACCTTTTGCAGGCCACCAGAGGATGCCTCACCTTAGGCCTAACATTAAATTACCTCTAGCAGCCATGCTGTACATGCTAAAGGTCAAGTATGGTTTTATAATCAGGACACCAAGCCCTTTTGACTGACATATCACTTGACTTGATCGGTGAGGTCAGCTTACTGACCTTGTTGATCTCCCAGAGGTCAAATCAATGCGACTTTGGAAAAATGGCCTTCACCAATGCATTCTATGCAAAAACAAACTGACTTGGCCGCAAGATTTCATATGAAGTTGTGTTTGACACATTTCACAATGCTATTGTGGTGAGGTCCTTCCTTTTTTTGCCCAAATAATAAATAGGTATAACCTTGTTGTTCGTTTACCTAACAACTGCTACCAAAATTGGTACTAAAATCAGTTTTGGAATTAAAAATCCGATTTTTTGTATCGGAGGGCTAAAATTTATGGAATGTGGCGGGAACCTAATTTTTTCGAAACAGCGTTCCTTGTCTGAATTTCAGAGGCGCATGCAAAGTCCCGACTTTTTTTTTTGAGTTCAGCCTTATCCTATATCACCAATTTCATCAGGATATATGTTATAGTTGCTTTCGATAACCAGCAAGCCATTGATTGAAATCATCGTGTGAGATACCTTGACTGTCAGCCTGTCAGCGTAGTGACTACTCTATCCGTCTTTTGAAATAAAAGCGGTAGGAATGATCAGCAGTCACCCAGTGCTACTTTCTTCTCTACCTCAGTAAATAATCCTTGCTATACTTTCATCCAATACCAAGACCAAGAAGAAAGTAAAACTTTGCAACCGCCACTATCGGAAATATTTATTGCAGATAAGGTTGAAAGCCTAGCACTTGCTAAACCGATTCCCAAGGGCAAATGAGTGATTATATCAGCTCCGCAACTTATTTAAAAGTTCCTGATATATCAGTGAGCCTGGCCTATGACAGCGTACTAACAGAATAATCAAAATTTTCAACTTACGACCAGGAGTACATAGAAGAGAATCGGAGCTCCACTGCAATGATCTTCAAAATTCTAGATTCCATAATTGCGAAAGGTTCGCAATTAGCGGACAAAAAAAAAGTGGATGGTAATAGTGTGTAATGGAAGTCCCTTTTTCACTGCTCTGGAATTGATCAAAACCACGTACTACTGTACCAGCTGTAAAACTACTTTTCATGTAAAGGTAAGGGATACTCAAGTAGGATCCAGCGAAGAACACAAGTTACCGACTAAAATATCATTCAGAAAAGCCGGCGACTAGCACTAATACCAAGTGAGAGTTGTTAAAATAAGGCTAAGCAACCGAAAAAGCCTATGTCTCTTTAAGGAATTGTCATTACGAGATGAACATTAGCAGAACTGTTTTGTACGTCGAAATCTACTTTAAGCCGATTGCAACGTTACTTGGGTAATAAAACAAAACGCTTTAAATCACTTCCAGACTTCCAGAAACGACGTTTTGAAAATGGAAGACCATTTAATTCTAACGAAATTTCTTTTCGAAACAAATCGTTTTATTGGGCTTTTGTGTTTATCAATCTTAATAAATTTCGTTTTCGTTATCGCTTGAGCTGCAATTTAGTATTTGAACATTCAGTAGAAACGTTACGGATTTATTTACAGCAAGCTTTGTTCTTTGTTGACAACTGGAACAAGTGTAATGACCAGAATTATGAATAGAATGGAAAGTGATCTGAATGTCCGTGAGTATACATCCTAGGGCAATCTTGGTAAGCGCAAAAAGTTACGTCTACGTGCTACGAATTTTTTATCAAGTAATAATTTACTTGCTTGTTAAGCTAGAAAATCAAAAGCTAGCTGTTAGCCGTCATTCATTAAGGATGTTCCTCGATTTTCGGCGTTTTTATGAGTAGGTGGGTACCCAGTCCCTATCGTGTCCCTGTCCCGTACTGGTAGGTACTGGTACTGGTGGGGTGTACTGGTGTCCTGTCCCGTCTTACTGGAAAATTTTATTTATACATATATACCATGTTTTCGACAAGTGGCCTAAAAATCCCCTCAATGGTCTCCTATTGTAAGTTTGATTGTTTATTTGACAGAGAGTCAAGATTTGAATGATAGACGATCTCCTACTCAAGGTGATGAATAGATCTATTCCACGCTCACGGTGGAATCTGGCACGTCACTATTTCCAGGCTACACGTCCCCCTTGTCGATCCAATAGCAGCGCTCGTCAGTAAGATTTGCCACTCAGATCACCATTCGCTCTTTCTGCCTAACTGCAGCCACAATATGACGGATTGTTGGAAAGATAGGTACCGTTTTTGATTGTCCCCGGTTACAAAACTTAACATGAGACTTTGTAGACTTGATAGAAGCATTGTAAATGTGGCATTTGCTACAAATTCTTGTATGTATGACGTCTTGAATTGACGGACAGAAGTAATCGAAATTAAGATCTCCCGGTGTGCTATGCAGCTGCATTTGAAGTTTTGGAGTCAGTCCCAGAAATAGGGGCAAGTATTTCTGATTTTTTTGTTGTGTTGTGTGGAACTCAATTCCACTGCCAGTTTCGAAGGCCAAGACAGGTGGGGAGATGAACCGTGGAAGCATTTTAAAATAATTGCTTCTAGGTGCACTGCAACAAGCGATGTCTTCGCATTTGGCGATCTATAAAACAAAGTTGTTTAAACCGAACAGGGGAAAGTGTCCAAGTTCATCAGACCCACCTTTAAACAGAAATGACCTTTTCGCACGTGTCTTGATCTCTGCGAATAGTCCACATGTACCCAAACAGGTGACATCCTTAATGAATGACGCCTTATAGAAAGTACAAAAACTACCTAAGGCGCTTTTGTCCCCATGTTTATGTCTTTGCATCAATGTTTGATAATAGTAAAAGTTGCTTTTAGAAAATTCGGATAAGAAGATTGCAAACGCAGAGAATTTTCTTTAATTAACATGAAAGCAGGGAAACCTTATTGTCAAAAGTGTTGTTGTCTCCTGCTGAACCAAAGCTAACTCAGTCGATTGATCATCACAGTACAACTTGTATGCTTCTAGTACTACCGACTGTTAGAGATAGCAGTTTAGCCTGGTTTAGGGAGCTCAAGGTCAAAAAGGATTGAAAAGTAGACAAAAGGGAATCAATTCGAATTCTTTCTGTCTCGATTCAGGACATGGACGTTTTAATCGTAAACAGTAAAATATCACCCAATGAGAACATCGACGTGAAGCATTCGTAAATGTTGGTTTTTCACGAATCCTAGCGTGAAAAACGAAAGAAGAGAAAGAATGGTCAAGGCTTTGCGAATGAGAAACGGAAACCTATTCCTCCATCATTTCGTTTTCCTGATGAGGAGATAGGTAGGAGAATTGTTACACAATTTCCATACGACCCAAAACATCTTCTTTATCTTGGAGTCGTCAGAAAAATACTAAAACTGTTCAAAGAAGGTCCGAAGCAAAATAGGCTGTGTAGCCACAAAACTTATCTCGTCGAAAATGAAGGAGTTCCAGCAAAGCCTACCAGGCGATTTTTGACGAAAAATCGAGTCTTTTGATACCGGTTATGGATGGAAAGCAGTAGAAGCAAAACAATTTCTTTTGTATGTTGGCCCGGTTGTGCTGAATGGTGTAGTTCATGATGCGGAGTACAGCTACTTCTTACTACTGTCTTTCGTAACACACATTCTACAAGATCATGATTTGTGTGTATTGCATTTGCATATGGCCAGGCAATGTCTAAGGACGTTAGTGGATCATTCTTCAAAACTGTATAGGAAGGATAGAGTTAGTTATAATGCCCATGGTATTCTGCATCTCGCGCATCAAAGCGTTCAATTCGCTTGATATGTTTACGCGTTTGAATTTGTGAATTTTTTTAGAAACAATTAAAAGGCTCATTAGAACAGATCATAGCACCTGTGCGGAGCGATAACGTCGTATGAAGGAGCATTATTGCTGCCTAAACAAGAAATCGGATCCCAAAGTCGAGTTTTCTTTTCCCCATCGTAATGGGCCTGTTAGACATAAAATAGATAATGGGTGGTGTCAGTACAAAAAAATGGTTTTCGGGAGGCTAACGGTAAGAATAGCTGTGGAAAAAATTCTGGACTGTTTTATTTAAGCAAAGGATGCGAAGTTTTCGAAGAGTTTAAATATTTAAGAAAAAAACAAGTATATTGTGCTGCTGTGTGAAAGCCTTGATAGTATCCGCAGCTATTCAGACTATCCATTTGATTCCAGAATTATTGGGATGGCAGTTCATAAATTAAACAAAGCTTCTTTTTACGATCCGGACAAAGCAAAAAATGAGAAACGGTAGGAACTACCCGGTAGCACCCAAGGAAGGCTAACAATGGCAAAGTATTCTTTCCTCGATAGCTTTCGAAAACCCGGCAGAAGGTGTCGACTGTCGTCGTGTAGCTACTGGACTACTTGGGCTTCAGTTCCAGCTTCTGGTCTATTCTCGAGAATCTGATAATTTTTTTGAAAACTCTTTACAACAAAGTCCTTGAAATCAGTCTTCCCCATTGGAGAGTAAGTGAGAAGGTTCATAGGAGTCTTGAATTCCGGATTACGTGGGATTTTATCTTCCATCTTCTTTTTCCAGAGTTCGTAGAAAAGCAGTTCTCTGTCATAAGCAAGTTCAGCCTCACCATCTAGTTTGATACAGGAGATTTGTTTATTCATTTGCTTGAAATGGTGAGCGGCCGATCAGGCCAAACTTCTCAGAAGGATCAAGTTCCTCGTCGTCACTGATCTGATCTAGTACAGAAAGGGCTGTGTCACGCTGTAAAACAAAAATAAGGCCTTTTAAAGATGTAATCAAGTTTACAATAATAACAGCGTCTGCCTTCCCTTGCAATTTAAATTTCACAGGGCGTATGCGTTACAGTAGTATTTAAGAAGAAAACGAATAAATACTTACAAGCGCCACTGTTCCTGGACAGTATTGTTTCTATCGGTGCTTTCATCTACTTCCCATTTTCGTCATAACGTTGCTCCTGTAGCTTGCTTTTTGGTTTTCCTAAAAAAAAAGACAACTCAAAATAACAAAATACTAAACGCAAATCATTGGAGAGAAATCAGTGATAAATATAGGACATCACATCGAAAAATATTGCTGAGACAATTAGATTTACCAGTTGAGTAGACTGATTCTGTTTCACTTGTTTACTAAAATAGAGTGAATTGTAAATATCTTCCGAATCTAATTCTTCGCCAACAAGTTCCGAAAAAATGGAGAGTCTCAACGGTTTTGTGGATCCTGTGACTCAAATCACTGTATCAAATGGTCAAAAACGGGACGCGTGTACTTGTCCTCACTTGAAAATGTTAAATTCCATTCTCATGCTAATTTGATCCTTCAGTTGTGACGTGGACTTTTGACTTGCAGTAGAGCTCACAGCGATATCCTGAAAAGTAAATTCAATATTAGCCAATTATTTGCATAAAGTAGAGATGAATATTTTGTTTCCTGTAATGCACAATGCATCTGTTACCGGAATTATGGACCTTCAGTAAGTATCAACACTTCCATTCAATGTACCATGTGTAGCTATATATAACTGTGTTAGGTTAGTTCTCAACATTTTCAGCAACGATTCCAGTTTAATATTGCTGAAAAATATGTTGCAATTTGAAACTTGAATGGAAAATATAGCACTATACATTAACGCATGTTTTAGGATGTCCAAATTCCCTAGGAGTTGATACTTACTCAACGTCCATACTTCCCGTAACACATCAGGATCGATGTGATCTTACTTACATCGATCTTACTTCACTGGGGAACTCTGTTTTTTAGGAAAGTAAAAAAGTACGACTGGCTAGTGGTGTGCAGCCGGGTTGAAATATTCAATTTGTGACAAACAGTAACTTGGTTATCTTCAAACCTGTAACAATCCACACCTTGAGCTCCAATTATCACTCTAATTAATACGGAAAGCTCAGTTTTTGGATCGGATGTAGTTTAGGTTGCTTGTCTCCGACTTTTATAGATTCAGTAACTCCTTTATCTAGCTCGAAAAGTCGTAACTTAATTGTTTACAAGTGCAGTCCAGTAATCCCAATGGTCGTGGTGACCCCTACCCAACCTTTCAATTAGACGATACCCAGTGTTGAATACAATCAATTCTAGTCTTGGAATGAGGTGAAAGGCGGTTGGTGAAACTAAAGCAGAAAATTAAAGATTTCAATCAGAGTTACTGTTCGTATCACCGAGTACTCCTGTAGAATTAATTGAGAAAATAATCATGTATTTCTTACCTTAAGTTTATCTTAGGAAAAGAAGTTGGTGACTTCCGGATCCGTACTCGTGAAAGAAAGGGGAAATAAGTGCCGGTTTCCCGCACTGTCAAGCTTTGAAAAGTTTATTTTTAGGTTTCATTTTCCTTCTTTCAGAAGAATAGCAGCGGCACTAGCAAGAAACCATATAAGTTTTTTTATTTGGGTTTTCACAGTGGGATGGCGTTTAGTTTTACGTTCGCAATTCACATTGTTGTACTTGGCATCGGAGATTTTAGAATAGGGGTTCGGATTCGGGTGCTGGTGGGATGAGTGTAGGGGGCCTAGTGGTGGGAATGGTAAGGGTAGTAGTTATGGTGGTGGGTATAGAAGTGGTTCTGGTCATGGTGAAGGGTGGTACTGGAATTGGGAAGTTTGGAATTTAGAAAAGCTGATTTGCTCTCCTTTTGGGTTTGGCTATTAGCAACCGTCACATTTCCCTTTCTGACTCCATGGTCATCCCTCCTGTTTTAAATTCTGAAGTCGCCGGGCGTTCCGAAAGTGGAAGCGCTATTAATAAGAAAATTCTAATTTTTCTTTCTAACTTTCAGTTTTTTTTACTAGCAAGTAGTTTTAGGCTGTTTAAAGTTAATTGAAACTGCTCTTCGAAAAAAAATATTCATTTGAAAAATTCTTAAAAAATCTGGTCTGTGTTTTGCGAAGAAGTTGAGAAGCTTAAGCCACAAAACCAAGGTGAGAAAAACTCTTTCTTTTTTACTATAAGTTTACATGAAGAATGAGTCCTTGATGACTCATTATTGTTTCTTGGATTATGGTGCTATTATTTATTAGCTGTTAATATGAAACTTGCTATGTTGGATTTAACCATCAGGGAAGTCAGAACCGCTAGTATTTGAGCTTAATTCAGCATTTATGATTGTAGGGGTTCTGGAAAATTTTTCTTACCTTAACAACACAAAGCCTTCGACGATAACGGCTGTGCATTCGAAAGTAGTTGATAAATCCAGCAGAAAGAAAGGCCTTGAACGTGGACTTTGTTTATCTGGGCGATAAGTTATTGTGAAAAGTATTTACATTTTTTTCAGCAACCTAATCCCCAGAAGCTTGAATAGAAAGTGAGGTGAAGCTGCCAGTTGTGACTTTGGAGAAACTAGATACGACGGCACTGAAGTTGGGAAGGAGAAGTTTACTCTCCTGGTTCTGAAGTCAACCCTGCTGAAAATTTCACGGAGAGAAATTTACTCAAACAGCCTAGTTAGGAGTAATTGTACACCAATTTCCATCGTGTCCTTGATCCACTATTTAAAGATTGCCCCTTGTGTATATGTTGATACTGATGTCGACGTCAGTGTCTATGTCGACGCTGAGTTGGTCGTGTCAGATATATCGGTATACTAATTAATATTGCTGCATCTCATGTGGTAGTCAGTGTGGAGGGGTGTTGTATTGTTTATTATTATTATTGTTGCTAGAGATTGGAATATACTCGTTCCGTCTCTCACTTTGGCGAATGTTTTTCTGAGTGTTGAGAGTGGGGGTGTTGGAATTCCTCATCCTTTTCTCTGTCTCTTCCACAGGCCAACGGCTAAGGCTCTACCATGCTTGACTGTGGGGGTGATAATGATAGTTGGGTATCTTCTTTTCCTTATTTTGGGAATTGAAGGACCCCTGAGGACCTCAAGCATTTGTAAAACTGAAATATTTTTCATGGAAAAAATGCCCACTCCTCGTTTATTCACTTTTTTCGCTTTTTAAAAAATCTCACTGGCTGGATTAAAAAAAAATGGAAGCTCCGCACAACTTGTTTTTGTTTTTCAAGTCTCGAATGCCAGTATTAACAAAAAAGGCCTCGCAGCGCCCGCTTCAGCTTATTGCCTACAAGGAGGTCAAGGAAGCGGCCATGGACCTCGGCATCAAAAACGAAAGCCTGCGAATGATAATTAAAGAGACTTGTGGCACCGCAGTCGGAAAATAGGTAAGTTTTCTTAAATTTATAACTAGTTTTTATCACTTATTTGTTTCAGGCAACCTTTTGACTACTAAGGTACCACTTAAGGTCAATGAAAAAATTAGTTTGTAATTTTTTTTTTTTTTTTTTTTTTGTATTGTCTAAATCGCAAGGCACATCGACCTCCTTACGCGTTCTGTGACAACGACCCGGGCTGCCAGGCAAATTTCCTGGACGCAATTCTAGAGGCTTACCTCAAGCCTGGTGCCGAAATCGGTCGTCTCTCCTAGGCCCTCAAAGGTAGAAGAATTATTCTCATTTCTGCTGTTATATACCGGATATAAATATCTTCATTTATTTTATAGAGACTCGTAGAGGCTTTCATTGGCAGTCCGTCCGTTTACCTTGAATGGTTCCAGACCGTGGAGACCAAATCAAAGGATGAGCACGACAAGGTCACGGGGCTGCTGAAAGTCTTCACCAAGAGTGTCAAAGCACGTGACGCTGAAGACAAGAAAAAAGAGGACTCCTACAACGTAAGGAAATAATATGCTTATTATTTAATTAATTAGTTAAACTGTTGTTTAAATCTAGGCAAAGCTCCTTAGCGAAGCAGAAGTGATGGAGAAAGCAAAACGTTTAGCTCTGGAAACTGGCCTTCCAGATCAATACCTTCCATTCCAAGCATTTGCGCTTGATCCTCGCCTTTATTTTAACCGTATATTGTGTACTGTGGTGAATTAATGAATTTATTATATTCCTGTGGTACGCTGCTCGGAACGGCGATTAAGACACGGATGCTCTAGGATCCTTCTTGAATAACGAGACAGGAGAGGTACTTGACTTCAATAAGTGGGCGTAAGTGGGTTTCTATTCACAGTTTGGGGGCGATTCTTGTTCAATTTATTAATTCCCAATATTTATTTTAGGCCTTCCCTGGACTTGCGTCGCATGTTCACAGCAAGGAAAGTCATTTGGAAAAGAAGCTAGAAAAGGTCGGCAGTACTTCTTTTCAGGCAGGGAAGTACACGATAACCGTCTCAGAGTCTATCGGGGGTTTTTTTTCTTAGTTACTTCGTACATCTTCTAACGTTGTTTTTGTTTTTAGCTATGATTGTCACCGCGTCAAAAAAATCGAAGATCAGCATGTACGATTCTGTTAGTCTGTGGGCATGGGAAAAAATGCTTGATGTGAAAGATTCACGGACACTACAACAAGGAGCACCCTGTCACCCTCCTTAATCTCCAAATATGTCAATGTGGCAAAGCCACGACTCCTGATGACTAGCATCATGCCGTGTGCACTGCCCCTGCGAAAAATTGTTCGAGGTAACTTGTTTCAAATTACAGCTCGAAGGGACGCTCCAGCTTAATTTTTTCTTTTATTTGCAGTACATGCATGGAAAGAATATGCATATACGGAGCTGTTTTTTTTTGCAAGTACTGCGAAGAAGAATTCACTAAGAAGGAGGACTTTACTCACTATGTGAACAAGGTTTGTGAACATTGCCGTAGCTGTGATGGTCAATCTAGTGACGAGAGCAAAAACATCAAAGGAACTGCCGCAAGTGCAATTGCTTGAAAGTGTGCAAATCTTCTAGTGAAATTGCAGAGCACGAGCACACTTGTATAGTTAAGATCTGAGAAAAGAAAGGTTAAAATGAGTTCAATTTTTTTACTGCCTTTTATCTATTCTCATTGAATTTAACTTTAACGACTTTAATATTAGGCAATTTTTCTCGAACCTCTAACCCTCGATCTGCAATTTTCAGCTTTGTAAATAAAGGAGGGTAAAATAGACAAGTTTAGTTTTCTGTTTAGGGGTTTTGATTGGTTGAGTAAAGATTGAACTACTATAGTAAAACAAATAAATTGGCCCTGTGTACAAACGATGTTTTCAAAAAAAATTCATTATTTTCTTCTTATTTTTTATTCTTATTCTCTACGTGCAGTATTTCAGTTTTTGTTTTTGTTTAAACAGTCCCATTTTTCTTCGTTTGGAACTTTGTCTATTCTTCTATCCCCAAACGGATAAGACAGTTCATTTGAAAGAAAATACCAGCTTACGTTCACAGTCCCTATAATTGATCTGAGGCTGGTAGTAAGTACAGTGCTACTTTGGAAAAATCTTGTCGTAAAAGATTCAAGTCTCTCTCCTACTATACGTCATCTACCAGTCTCTTATAGTCGTTATGCCTGAGCTCTGATGCGTTTCTTCTAGGCACCCCCGCCAGCTTTAATTATTCTCCAGTTGTCATATACTGGGCCTAGGAGTATACTATGCTGGGCATTACCAGTGGAGTAAAACTCTAAAATTCTGTCAGCTTGAATTTTTAAAAATCCTAGCTTTCCTTTATTTCAGTTGTCTTTCAGAGGGTGACCCTCATCTAAATTGGAAATGTCAAAGAAAGAAGTCAGCCTTTTAAGTTTTTCAACGTATTCATTACGCGGCAAATAAATCTCAGCTGTAACAGAGTCGGTTTCAGAAGAATATCGGAGGCCTACGATCCGACTTACCGCGTCAGTACAAAAAAATGCGGCCATAATACAAATGTATTCAAGTGTATCAGAAAATGTTTTAAAAGCGGGAGCTATAGTTGGAAATACTGAGCCAACTCCCACAGCTAGTACAGTAAATAGACCAAAAAAGACAGTCAAATGTGGAGAAGCAGCAAAACTTGTAGGTGAGATGTGCGCTGGAAATATTCTCAATTGCAAAGTATCCAATTGTCTCCGAGATAGAGAAAACATTTGAGGTACAATATTTCTAGTCTCGAGCGCATTTTCTTACCAGTTGCAAACTGGGCGGAAAAATATCATCCCTACTCTACTCCTCGGTATACACAGCTTGAAACTCAGGTTATGGTATTTCCTTCAAAAATGTGAGCGTAATTTAATAACAGAAACTATAATCACATTTTTGTTCTGCAATTTTTTGCGGATCCACTTGAATACCACAGTTCATTAATTAGAAATAACTTTCAATGTACACAACGTTTTGTACACAGGCAAATCCTCATCTTCCTTTTTCAAGAAAGTGACAATAACTCAAAAAGTACTGTGCATCCTGGCTCAAGAATAATGTTACCACCTTGGTCCGCCTTGCCGATCCCTGCCTACAGCGACCTTTTTGAAGATTAGCTAGTCGTGAGGGTAACCCATGGGACTAAACGAAGACACCATAAGCACCAGCCAGCCATACTTGCCCTGGTCCTCCGTATCTCAAAGTTTGTTCAAATTCGTTTTGGATTTTTCCTTATTGGATTTTTGACTAAACATCTTTTATCCTGATTAGGGACTCTTATGAAACTTCTGAAATCTTCCATTTTCAAAGGACCTATGGCCCGTCCCTCGCGATTCGTTGAAGCTCCAACGTATTGGGCTCCAAGGCTTCATATCTTAGGATTCTTTAATACTCCCGCTTCCGCTTTTTTAAAGTAAAGGGGTATTCCTCCCTTGCCGAGACAATACATTGTCTTGCAGCACTAGAGGTGTTAAAATATTGTTTTCCAATAGATGTTTGCTCAAACGTTCCACGAAAGTTGCCCAAATTCTTGTCTCCAACATTTTTCGAAAATATTTTCCCAATTATTTCTGAGGGTGAGCAGATGCGCTATGCTTCGTAGGGGGTACCTGAGGGTCGCAGGGGTTCTCCGATGCGCAGGGAGTCCCATGTGTTGTTAGGGCTTCGCACGAGCCGAGCCGAGCCGAGCTTTTGACCTCTCCAGCTCGGCTCGCGGCTCGGCTCATGGCTCGTTTTATCTAAATTTTCACGGATCGGCTCAGCTCTAGCTCGGCTCGGCTCGTTTTGTAGCATGTAAAAAAATTACCGGTATGAATGTATAATGTTTCACTCGGATTGAAAGCGAAAGTCGGGAGATAGTCAGTGTATACGAGGCTGTATACGACTCGAATCCCAATACGAGCAGTTTCTACTCGAATAGTATCTTTTTATTATTCGAAGCATGGACTTGAAAACCGAATAAGAATTTCGAATCATTCGAACTCAGCATTTTCTACTCAAATTGAAACACAATTTTCAAATCATTCGATTTGCGTCGTCGGAATTTGAAGACGAATTTCGAATGATTTGAACTCAGCGTTTTCAACTCGAATTTGAACTCGACTCATACGAATTTCGACTTTCACCATTCGATTCGCGGAATATTGTGTGTACTAAACACAATCCAACATAAGCTAACACCTAATTTAAGAAATACCTTTGTATTACACTTAGAATTGCCTTACCTCAAGCCCAATTACAACAAAAAATAGACCGCAAAAAAGATCGAAAAACGGCTCGAGCTACTGGACACTCGGCTCGGCTAGGCTCGCTAAAAGCTAGGCTCGGCTCGTAGCTCGGCTCGTGTTCCTCGAGCTGACCAAACCTTGGCTCGGCTCGGCTCGAAGCTCGCTCGAAAGCTGGCGAGCCGGCTCGGCTCGGTGCCCAGCCCTATGTGTTGTAGGGGGTGCCCAATAGGTCCGAAGTTTGTGTTTAACGGGTTGCCGGGGATGCTAGAAAATCGTAAAATCGTCTAGGGCTTGAACCTCGAAGTTTTTTATTGTAAGCAAGAAGTGCGAAACTCAAAGCTGGGAACCCAAATTTTATAGAGGGAATAAGCAATGCTTGGTACAAATGCTCAGTCGTACCGTCCAGGAGGCACAGGGTTGAGACGGTACTGCAAGAAAGGCATAATGCTACCCGCAACCGGTATGCGTAAAATTGCTGGAGCCGGTTCCTGCAGTCTTGAATGCATATAGGACTTCAAGAGTCGGAACTATGAAAGCATAAAAATATTCAAGTCAGTAAAATTGAAGTATGAGAAAGTAAGGGTATCACTAGCGACTTACAGCGTGATACTTTGGAACAGGAAGGTAAG
>JABASM010001610.1:0-13763 GCA_019776545.1 Brachystomella parvula | reverse complement strand
AAATTCTCTTTTGGATTTTTAGTGAAATAGGGTGAAAGACTCCTGGCCTTAAGGGTAGAAGAAAAAGGCTCCTCTCCCCCGCCCTCAGTCAGCTGAGTACCCTTTGTTTATGTGAATTTTGTCGTTGAGAACAGTAGAAAAACGGAGTCAAGTTTAAAAACCAACTCTCAATTAATTGCCCATTAAGAAGTCATAAAAACTTGCGTAAAACAGAAGGAGAGAAAATAAAAATTTCACTCCTCAGAATAAAAAGTGACAAATTGAAGTGCAGCAAAAATTAAAAAATGGAGATTCTTTTTCAAATTCACAAAATTCAAAACAATGAGCGTCTGTAGTGATGAATTAAGAAAAAGACCCCACGAGTACTAGGGAGAGCGTGGAGGGAAGAAAAAGGATCATAAATTTTCAGAGGTGATAAAAGGGTACCCCCCCCCCCCCCTTCAGGCACCACCATCAGAAATTCACCTGGGCTAAAGCCATGGAATTGCGAAGGAAAAACTTTTGAACTCAGGAGAAAACTTCCCAGCATCTAGTGACCCCACCAAGAAATTTTCCTACTAATGACTATGTTATTTACTTGTTTGCGTGAAGGTGGGACACTCGGGGGATTGGAGAGCCCATCTAGCAATCCCAACTGTCGCCTCGGACTGAGCATGATGAACGGAAGTGGGTATGACGACGGGCAGGGTCACGGTGGAGCCACCCCTACCTCCACAGCCCTCAACAACGGAAACTCGAGCTCCTCAACAAGTTCCTATCCAATCAAATGTGAGGCTTCACCCGGAAGCGTCATTTCCAACGGCGGACCCCTCCACATTCCAGCGAAGAGAGTGAGCATCAACTCCACCTCGAGTACACCCTCGAGTGGGGCAACGAACGCCTCATCCTGTTCCTTGGGTGGATACGGTGCAGCCGCCGTTGCCGCTGGTATGAACTTAAATTGTACACTTGATTTTAATTCTAACCACCACCACACCTCTCCTCACACTAATGAGTCTGTCATTCGTCATTCTTCTCATCAAGCTTGGACGGCCTATGGGGAGTCAGTGGGTGGAGGAGGACAGGGCGGTGGTGGGTCATCAGGCTCCTCCTCATTCGAGCCAACCCCCTACAACACCCCCATGAGTCACCACCACAACGCCGCTGCCGCCGCTTCCTACGCCTACGCCGTCTCAGTGGATTCAAATCGCCGGGCAGAGGAGAGTCGGAAGCATGGGCTCTTCTGGTCAAATGACTACTCCAAGTATGGGCCACCCCCGGGGGTTGGGGTCGGGATTGGGGACTGTCAAGGATTTGGGGCCCAGGGCTGGTGCCCAAGCCCCTACTCACCATACACCGCACCCCGTGTCCCAAGTCACATGGCTGACGGGCATGGGCAGTCCGTTTCCTACTTGACGTCAGCGGCTGCCTCAGCACTGGCCGCTACAGAAGAGCGTCGCTCAGTCGAAGCCTCAGCTTACCATGAGACCTACGGATTGAGAACGGCCTACGGACCTACAGACCCAATGAGCGCTACACCCTATCCACCACCAGGTCAGTATAATTTTCAAAAATTTTCTCATCATTATTTTCCTAATAATAAAATTACCGTAAGTTTTCAAATAGTAGCCGGGTTCCAAATAGTAGCAGGGGTTCTTAATAGTAGCCGAGGTCGAAAGTCAGGGGAATGAATAGTAGCCGGTCCCAAATAGGGTCCCTGTCTTTCAGCCTCCATTTCTTCATTTCGTTCTTTTATTTTTTTAAAAACGGTTCTAAAATACCAAAAAAGGATCTTTTGACATTGACTTCAAACTTAAAGTAGTAGTGCAATTCGCAAAATCCAAATCAGGGGAGGCTGCAGCAAAAGAATTTAAGTTGAATAAAACAATTGTAAATAAAATCAGATGAGTAGAAATAGTATGAATAAAATAGTGGCCGGTTCCTAATAGTAGCCGGGTCTCTTATACAGGGTGTCTAAAATTAATTTCCTCAGGGAAAGTTTTTCATTTTTTTGAAACTCACTTAATCAATATTTCAAGAAACTTTTTCAATTCAGCTTCAGTTAATTTACGTTCGGCTTTAGTGCATCGATTGCTAAAGTCTTCTTGCTAAAATACAAATCAGAAATATCGCTTTTCGGCATTTTAAAAATGTGAAAAATTTTCACTGAGGAAATTAATTTAAGACACCCTGTAGTAGCCGGGGGCTACTATTTAGAAACTTACGGTATTTCCCTAATAATATAATTTTCCTAAAAAAAACCAAGGAATTCAGAGAAAAGTTACTAAATTTTTCCAAACCTTGAAGCATTTTTCATGCAGGGTTAGGGGCTAGATTTATAGATAGGGGCCCTTCGCGTCTTAACCGTTTTGCAAATTTCCCACGCATTTTTATTTACATCCTCCAATTACTTACTGAAAATCGTTTATCATTTCCCAACTATCGATCCTCTCATTAGCTCTCCCCTATCACTCACTCCAACTGCTCTTGCTTGGCTGGATGATGATTTTTTCTCACTCAGGCATTAAGAAAGCCAAGTTCCTGGGATCTCTATCAAAAGGAAGGATCCATTGGCTTGGTCCTTTTTTTTCTGATCCCAGGATTTAGATTACAATGGTAAAGGGTTAAATGGCGTCGGTGGCTAAAAGCATCTACTGACGTCATTTCATTTAAAATGGCCATGGGAAGGCGATGCTGGTGGTTGGAGTTATGTAACCAGGAAATGTGAGATGCTCTTCTGTCGTATAGGGGGGGGGGGATGCGGGGGATGGAGGTAAAAGGTCATAAATACCCGTCTGTCGGTATGGAAGTAAAGGATGAGGAAGGAGTGAAGGAAAAGGTCAATTGGAATCCTATTGAGCTTCGTCACATCTTCCCTTGATTGCCTATAGGAGTACTGTCCACAGAAGATGAGATGATCTCTACAAGTCAAGTACCTGGCTTTACTTTTTTAAGAAAAGAGGAAAAATACCCTAAAAGAGGAACCCTTCGTGTCATCAATAAAATTTGCTTCTTGTCTCTTCCTGATTCTTTAAAAAAAAGGGAATTAACCCTTATGGCCCTTTTTTTAAGGAAATCCAAGGCCGAGTTTTATAACTTTTACTTTCTATTACTGGACCTTTTTCAAATCCTTTTTTTCTTCAAGTTTATTTTTGACATTGAACTCTTTACATTATTGTTCTCTCTNTTTTACTTTCTATTACTGGACCTTTTTCAAATCCTTTTTTTCTTCAAGTTTATTTTTGACATTGAACTCTTTACATTATTGTTCTCTCTTCTTCCGTTTATTTCCGAGGGTTAAAAAATCTCCAAAGTTTATTTTTATTCTTTTTTATCCTTAAGGAAGAGTTTTATTGATGCAACGACCACCACCAAAGGTCAGTTTTTCCTAGTTTCAAGTCTCCTCTCCTCCTCATCCCATTTTTTGTAAGATTCTTCGGTTTCTGATTTTATTCGGGATTTTAGTTTGTACTTTGACTCCAGTTGGTGAAGTTTTCTTAAATTTCCTTAAATAAGTGTGCTCCGCGTAGATATTTAGGTGGAAGAGTGTTAAGTTACAAAACGGTGTCAAAAATGCGCTGGAATGAGCTGCCGGTAAGCTGAATTAATTTATTTCCTGCCCCGCATTAGAACCCACTTCTTTAACATAATTCAGACTTGAATTACCTATAATTAAATTTGATAATTCTAAATACAAATATTAGATTAAAAATCCTTTTTCAAGAATATTAAGGATCGTTTTTAAACAATTAGCTTGTTTTTTAATTTAAATTACTGGGAATGCACTAGCACTTTACTCCATGGAAGGTGAGATGATTTTAATGAAAAGTGTGATGATAATGGCGGTAGGGGAATCCAGTCTACTAGGTTGTGGGTAGGGTTTAAGTTTAATCATTTAGATCATCTTCATTTCGTCGACTAGGGAAGATGAGCTTGCTCCGCTGAGCTGGAGAGAGATGAGGATCATGTAAATAAGAAAAATCTTGAGCCGTTTCCTTCTTTTTTCTCTCTATTATTCTACTTCCTCATTTCTCAAGTCTTAAATAGTTACCATATGGACACATTCGTCTCGAGCTACGTGCGTAGTCATAGGGATTCGATAGCTTAGCAAGATAAACGCCCAAAATTTTCTATTCTGGGAAACAATGGGAAAACAAAAATTCTAAATTGTGTATCGAGTCGAGGAATTCAACACTACAAATTCCGTTTACAAAATCTACATTATAGCAAACTATTATTGGTAATTTTTTTGCTTTTATCTTTTATGATGAGTGGCGTTGAGAGCACGGAATTATCGAGTTATGATTTTCACTCATTATCCCGTTATCTGACGTTAATTGCCCAGTAGTCTTCAAGGTCGACTTCCCCCCCCCCCACCAAGTTCCAGCCGCCTCATTTTTAATCATTCTTCATTTTTTTCAAGTATAATTTGAAGGAGGGGGGATTCAGAGGAGAAGACAAAGGAGAAGGAGAAGCTAACTGAATCTTGTAAAAATGATCTCGTGAGGGATGGCTTGAAATATTCAGGATTTTCTCCAGTATTTCCTTCCAGCAAACTCCAGGAACTCATTCTCTCCCTCTCCCCATCCTTTTCACACAGATATGAAAGGAAGGAAGATAGGAGAGAGTGCCTCTTGGTATTTTAAAATAACGTTTTAGCGAGAATATGAGAAAAAGAAGGAAAACTCTCATCCTTTTGTCTTTGTCACATACTCCGTCCTGAATTCTTAATCTATTAATCCCAAAAGTTTGGGATTCCTTTATCCCAAATTCCCAAATGCTTTAGCTAAACTTATGGGGAGTAAGCTGAGGGAATGCAGTAGGAGCTCCTCACAGATCATTTTCAGTAGAATTCATCTAAAAATTAGCATACAATGCTCAGAGTGCTAATTGAAAATACAGAAGAGAGAGATGCTAATTTTTTATTTTACTCAAATCTTTAATTCCGTGAATCTCTTCACCTAGATTGCGTGTAAGGGAGTCATGAGTGCATTGCAAATTAATTAACTGATTGCAAAAATAATAATTATTTTTCTCAAAACGTAACTGACTCAGTGGGGGGAGGCTGAGGGAATCTAATCTCTAAATCCTTGTAGATCGTTATCATTGTTAATGTAATTAAGAAACTGGTTTTAGATACAGATACATTAATTAGCTAATAAATTGCATGGAAACATTTAGAAAATGAATTGGTCTCATATTAATTAAGAGTTGTTGACAGGCTGGGATTTGCCGTTGGTCCAGTTTTTTCCGTCGTGTGTGGGAAATGATGGATGAGAATATAATTTAAATGAGAAGATTTGTTTAGGAGACTCATGAGGAGGAATTCTCATCTCAAGATTCTAAGCTAATGATACAAGAAAAAAAAATCATAATGAGATTGATTAGTGAGAATATTTATATGATTCATAGGAAGGGTGCGTAGCATAGCAACGTATAGATCACCCTACATGCATCTCTCCTTCCGATTCCCTCTCTGCTTGTGCGTCTCCTTGATAAAAGAGGGGAAGAAGTCAACCATTTTTGAGTCCAGGGAAGAATATACGGAAGAATGAATGGAGATGATGATGGCCTCGTGTTTCTATTGTTAAGCTCCTTTCTGGTGGGACTCATTTGATTTTGGCAATTTTGGCATTTTAGATGAATGATCTTAGGAGACGAAAATAATCGTCTGAGACAGTTTCTTTGATTCATTAAGTTACTACTGAGTTTTCTATTATCTTTCCCACTGACTTTTGTTTTCTTCCTCCTGACGTCATTTTTATTGCACCTCTTTTATAACCCACTAAAATTTAGAAGCAAGGAAGGAGAGTGTAGTTGAGCCATTATTCTAAAGTGAAGACCAACAAACGGTCTTTCAAACAAAAAAAAATTAATGATCCGAGACCATAACCTAGAACAAGGGAAAAATCACTTTCCGTTTTTAATTGAAAGGAAAGCAAAATTTCCTCATATCCGACTGGTCTCATAAAATAAACTTACCAGATTTCCATTCAATCAGAAATATTTTCTTTCTTTAAAATCTTTCGGCTAATGCAAATTTATACGCTTTTTGGTTCGAGGAAACTGTTCATAAACTCGAAGAAGTAATTTCAAGCTGTCAATTTATTTGATGTTTCTTTTTTGTTTTTTTTTTGTTTTTTTTTTTGAATGGCGTGAGAATGAATAACGGGATGCTGGATCAAATATTCCTTGAACTTGACTCTTAAATCCCCATGGACGCAGAAATTTTTTGATACAGTCTTCTATTGGAAAATCCCGCCTAAGAATTACTCATCCCTGTATTTTCCACCTCCCTCAATAAATATGACACTTTTTATTCCTATTTTCTTTTAATATTCTTATACGTTTTAGTTATTTGGAAAGTTATTACTGTATATTAGGGTTTGATTCCTGTCTCATGCATTTCTATTTTTTTGAAATAGAGGCGTGTTAGTCATCATTCGTATACAGCCGAAGGAAGAAGTTTGAGAATCTTCATTCCGGATCATTTAATTCAATTCATTATCAATAGAAAGTCAAAAGGCAGAGGCATAGAGTAGGAGCATATGGTATACTGCGCTGGCTCCTTTTCGGTTCATTGAAAAGAATAAAAAAAAGCCTAAGGATGAGTATCTGGATTTTAATTCATAAAAGCGCATCACTTTCTTCTTACATCTTTAGTCAATGAATTTGAATTGAAAAGATGAATCCAAGGGGGTTGTGCTCTGTTTCTTTCCCTCTATACCCAAATAGACAGCAGTATACTGGAGGTAGAGAATTAAACCATCTGCTTTCCTTCTACTAAATTCAAAAACTCATATCCTGATTAGAAGAAATAAGAATAGAAATCAGTCTGTCTGAATCTCATAAGCATATCTCCATTGAAATTGCCTTGAAATAAATAATGTGATGATCTTCTCTTATCTTATCTCTTGCATATGCGCAAGAGCATGGACCACAATTATCAGAATTCTAATGTGTTTATTTATGGGAGAAAAAGGGGACAATATTGACAGATCATTTCAAATGACCATTTTTTATTACTCTCTCGTCTCCAGTAATTTGCATCAGATAAGAAAAGAGACGGGCTTATAGCTATTCTCCCATTTTTAACGAAGACAAAACAAGCAATTTCTTCTGGATTCAATCCTGGAATATCGACGACAAAAAAAATCGTTTTGGTCGAAAGCATTTATACAGGGTTTTATTTTCTGATTTTCACTTGATGACCTATTTTATTTTTTATTTTTGTTTCATTTTCGGTTTACAAGCCATTAGACTGGCTTACAGGGCTGGGGATCCTATTTTGGACCAACTTAAAATTCCCAGTGAGCAAATTACAAGTTTGCAGGGACGGCTGAGTTGCTAGGTTGTTAGGTTGTTAGGTTTGTGATTCAAGGAATTAACGCTTTAGAAGTTGTAGCTGTTGCATTTCCATCAATTCTTGATTTTCGATGCAAATATCACAATGGACGGTAAAAAACATGAGGTCCCTGTAAACTTATATTTTCTGATTGGAAATCATAAAATTTTAGATTTTTACATTACGTTGGGGATTTTCGTTTTAGGGATTTTCACACATAGAACCGTGCAAATTCCGTTTACTGAAAATTCCTTAGAGTGAAAATCCCCTCGCTTGAAAATCCTCTTCTCTTGCTAAGCAAGGTGTAACTAGATGGTAGTAAATCATAGGTCTCTTCGATCCCTGCAACTTAAAGTTCCTTAAATCAGATTTTTACGCCTGGGGATTTTTACACAGGAGATTTTCACATTTAGAGATTTTCATATGGTGGGAATTTTCGGGAACCATTTTCGATGACTGAAGAGAACGGAAATGAATTTTTGAACTTGTACGTCTCTTTTTCAGTGAGGTTTCTCGTTGGGACGGTGGATTCCTCTTATTTGATTGGTTGAGAATTTTGAGCCTTTAGCTGACTGTAATGATAACTGGAGCGATAACTGGAATGGGTTCATAGTAAAGGGGTAATGCCTACTCCTGACAATGTACTTAAGTCTGAACATAATGATCTGGTTAGGTAATTCTCATCATCATATTTTCGGCTATAACACTCTTATCATCCTCATCATCCTCCTCCCGTCATCTTTTCCTTCCTCCTAGTAATGTCCACATAGACCATAGAGAAAGCATTTCCAGAGCAATCATCCAGAACCAGGCAGAGACATTCTCGGTTTTCTCATTCCCTTCCAAATTTATTAGTATTTGAAAAGGGGAAAGTGTTAGAAAGTTAATGGAGAATTATTCCTGGATTTTATACACGGATGGAGATGACGTGAGGACGGCTTTCACCCCCTTCCACCCCTTTTCCCATATTTTATACTGATACCAACTGCGGTTTGAAGGGAAGCTTATGCATGGTCCCCATAAAATCAAGTGTCCCATCATCCTCTACCATGTCAGTTGGTTTTGTCATTTACAGAAAAGGGCCTAACTTTGATCCCATCATTTACCCTTCCAGGAATTTAATTACTGTCAGAATCATGTACTCATTAGACCTCCATATTTTTCCTCCTGCTGCTTCTCTTTCAAAATTTACTCAGGGATCCAGCTATCAACGGAAACTGAAAATTAGAAATCCCAGGAGGTGGATTTTTAAAGTGCGTGCTTACTGAACAACGAAGAGATCCTAGTAGATCCAAGGAGTGCGATTAGCTTCTTTACTCTCCATGCTAGCCTAGCTATTTCGAAATTTTTTCTTTTTGAATTTTCCCCCTACTCTCATACTATGAATATGATTGTGTTTTTATATGCTCCAGAAAATAAGCTTTCTCTGTTTCTTAAAAGGTAAAAAAGAACTCGCCGCATGCACCCCGCTGACTTGAATACAAACTGCATGAATTATGATGATTATTCATGCAAAGGGGTAAAAAAAAACAGAAAACTTCACAAGTTTTATCAAAAGAGAGGAGCGAAAGCCTAGAAAAAAAAATTTCGCTTCTGGACAAGATCTTCTTTTATTTCTACATTTTTAGTTTTAAATATAAGAAAAACCGGATTTTGGTTTTGCATTTTTGATTTTTAAATCTAACAGACCCTTTCCTCTTTTTGTTCATTTCCCGTAGGCCGGGGTGTAGGGAACAGTGTAGATGAAATTAAGAAAAGACAAAGAAAATCTGAGGGGTTTAATTTTTACTTTCTGAATTTCTTCCTGCCTTGTGTAACTTTTCATTTAGCACGTTTTGTGGTATGTTATTTGAATAGGGGAAAAATAGGAATGGCGGATGCATAGCCAAGGGAGGCCCTTATCCCTTTGTTCAAAAAAGTCTTTGGTGTCTGAATTTAAAGGCTGTAGGGTTACCCAGATATTTCAGAAGGAGAGCAGTATACAAATTTTTGTGGTATGTTATTTGAATAGGGGAAAAATAGGAACGGCGGATGCATAGCCAAGGGAGGCCCTTATCCCTTTGTTCAAAAAAGTCTTTGGTGTCTGAATTTAAAGGCTGTAGGGTTACCCAGATATTTCAGAAGGAGAGCAGTGTACAAACACGTCTAACTAAATTTATGTTTCAAATATTCCTGTGGTTAATATTCAAGGTTTTCCCTATGGAAGACGTGAAGCCCTATTTGTCAGCTCTGCTCAACGTTTTCATGTCCTCGCCTTTGTTACGGAGATTAGAATATTTTTGGTCTTCTAGTTAAGTAATAAGGAACAGCGTGAGAAGAGGTCGAGGAGTCAAGAGTCAATTGCTGTAGAGTGATTCAGAGTACCCAGCCCTTCCTCCAAGGTTCCTAGGCTCGTTGAGGTTATTCACTCTTCTAAATATGGAATAATGGAGATGAGACTTTAATCCCATTGGTTTCAGTCGGAGGATCTGCCTTTTAGGCTCCATTGTTGGTAAATCCGAAACAGGAAATCAAAAGAAAAGGAAATTAGAACACCTTTCGTTTCTTTAGGTGCGGAAAGGTGATGATGAGGATTTAGTTTTTGTAATTCCTCAGATTGATTCGTTAGATGATAGGAAATCAGTGAACTGGATTTTATGTCCGCTATTCCGCCCTGTTCTACCTCAATGAGCTGGGAACAACCCTCGGACTTTTTCTAACCCTTCCAACTTCAAAAAAACTTTTTTAAACAAGGAGCTCCTGGAAGGAAGGATTTTTTTGGTTGGTTGAGTTGAGTCTCTGTGGCCTGGAATCGTTTATTTTCTTACGGTTCTTGAAGTATGAAGATGAATGTCTGGTAATTTTTTGTATAATTTCTGTTTGGCCAAAGAGAAGACCATACTATTTACCTTCAACATTTTTAGAACCAAAAGACAAACCTCGGAAATCTCTGTTCCGCCGCTCATGTTTGGATTCCAGTCATATCGTCGCTTCCGCTCTCCGCTCCCGCTCCTGTGCGATATGAATATCATGAAAATGAAGGCGTGCTGAAAGAAGTGGCAAAAACAGAACAAATTGAATGAGAAAAAAATAAAATTTAAAAAAATATAGCATTTCATCTAACAAGA
The DNA here is from genome assembly GCA_019776545.1 of Brachystomella parvula. Classification (NCBI taxonomy): domain Eukaryota; kingdom Metazoa; phylum Arthropoda; class Collembola; order Poduromorpha; family Brachystomellidae; genus Brachystomella; species Brachystomella parvula. The sequence continues at coordinate 3,332 of JABASM010001610.1, read as the reverse complement.
AGAGAACACCAAATAAAAAATTATTAGATTTTTTTTGTGCTTATACTAAACTTTCCCTGATTTTTTAAAATAAAGAAGCTTTCTTTTCTGTGATAGTTCACTTGCCTTGTGCTGACGGTTTTCGAATCCAAATTCAACTAGTATTTCTTATAACGAATTTTAATTTTTTTAAATTCAAAGTTTTGCAAAACTTAAAAGAGTTGTGCAGTAGAAAAATAATCTGGCCTTTGCTTGACGTTATTTTGCCTGACTTCGACGCCGTTTGAATTAAGCAAAATGAATTAATACAAAGAGGTAACAAATTTGTCAGTTTTGTAGCTTTCACTCGTTTTTAAAAGTCTGAACGTTATAGGGGGTGGATGGGAGTTTAGGAATTTGGGGCGCCGCGTTGAGAAAAGAAAGAACGGAAGTTTTTAAAGAAATTAAGATGATTTTGGCGCTGTTTCGTTTTTTCTGAATTTTAAAAAATATTAACTTAGTTGTACTTTCACCGGTTGATCGAGTAGTCTCGCATCGCAACAATGAAATTTAGCAAAAGGTGAAGAATAGGCCAACCAAAATTTAAATTCTCTTACTCTCAACCAATCCCGTATCCGTGGTGTTCGATTTTAAAGCGCGTATTTAAATTTAGAAATGAAGAGATTGAATTGATGGTGATGATGTTGACGTTGAGGATAATTTAGGAGCCCATGTACGTCTATCTGTTCTGTGGTTTTCTCCAAGAATAAAAAACAAGGAGCTTAAGGGCATCATAACGTAATCATTCTTTTTCTTAAGTACCCCATTCTACCCGCCTGATTATGATTATGCCTTTTTCTTATGACTATTTTCTTCCTAGTTTTTACACTTTTGAGGAAACCTTCGTACTACTTGTGTCGGTGGCTGATTTTTTTTTTTCGGTGTGAAGTTTAGTACGTACTTTAGCAGTGGTGAATTGCTTTCAGTGTGAGATTACTAATAGCCCATCAAAGGCGCTAAGGCAAGAAACAGAGACTCTGTTTTTTATTCTTCTCATAAAAAATCAGTAAAAAATGTCAAGTTGATTTTTTTTCCCGTTCCTCATTACTGGGCTATCTAAAAATTGTGAAAGTTGAAACCATGGGCATAGATGGGCAAGAATTTAAAAAATTTCGAATTGAGTTTTGAAAATAAGTCAAGGGGAATTCATATATTCTCTTTGAGTTTAAATTCAGGGAGATGGGTAGGCAGTAGTAGTTGAAAATGGAATCAAGTGTCAAGTAGGGGCCCGTCAAGTAGTCTTCTTTTGGGAGTTGGATGACATGACATGGGGGAAGAGTGGACTTAAGTTATGACCCCTGGGTGACTCTCCTGTCTCCTTCCTCTCACATTATTTTTTCCTTGCCTCTCACTCCTGGAATGCCTCCTGGAATACTGGAATTATTAGTTTTTTGGAGTTTTGTTTGAGACTACTGGGAGGTTGTTGGAAGTGAAGGAGATCCTTTTGGATGATATCACTCTCATTTATTATGCAACACATCACATCCCATATCCCAATCCCATCAGACTCTGCACTACCAAAAGAAAAAACTATACTTTAAAAAATATTAGTTTACTTTTCTCCCATATTTTCCCTAACAAGACTGCTACCGTCACCCTTCCGCCTTGGTCTTGGGAGAGTTGGGATTTATTTCCTTCTTTTTCTTATTTCCATCACTCATGAATTTATGAAGAATTGATTCCCATTTTTTTTTTGTATTTGAAATTCAATTCATTCATATCAGTTTGATTTTTTTTTCCGGTGATGCCCTTAGGGATGGACTATAAATTAATTGGATTTGGTGTTTAGAGTCAGTCTGCCTGTCTTCCTTTCTTGTTTGCCCTGTGGGGTGGAGATCCACCATGCAGAGAAGGGAGAGTAGGATCTAGTCTTGGGTGTTTCGCCTGGTCGCCTCTTCCCATTGTTTTCCCAAGTGCTGCTCGTGTGAAGCGTTGACCTCCTCGAAACTCTTCCTTCAGACGTCCCACCCAAATCCACTAAATCAATCAGAGAGAAGAATTTTAGTCATCTTGAATTTTGATCAGAGGCGAAGGGGAACGTCAAGCTCTTGAAATGGGTTCTGAAATCAGAGTCGATTAGTATGCATGAATTGTCTGAATGGAGAAAGGAGGGGAGAAAAGTGGAGATAATAAGAGGAGAAAGTGATGAGATGGACGAGAGGAGAAAGGTTGAGGATTGTTGTTTTGGTTGGGGCGTTAAGCCTACTTGAGAGTCAATGGACGTCTTCTTCCTTCTCAAAAACTATTCGTAGGAGTTCTATTTAGTGTAGCGAAAAAACCTTTAGAAGCACACCCTCAGCAGCTGTCTTTTCTCCTCTAAAAATAATTCAGGAAAAGATCGCTTGAGCAATCTGATGGGATTTACTCAAAAAATCTTCTTCCTCTCAATTCTTCCTTCTTCTTTGTTGAAATCTTTGAGGCATTATTAGGAAGAGGGAAAGGAATCAAAAGGACAAAAGCTTCCGCTGAAAAGAACAAGCTTTTTTTCTCTCCTCTTTCTCTTCCTAGTTTTTCTCCTTCAATTTCTCTCATTTTCTTCAGATAGGCCTTTCTCTTGGAGTAAAGAAGAGTTTCCCACTTTCTCCTTTACGTGAGTCTATGGATATTTCCATTAGAGAATTCTTTTCTGAAAGATCACATCTATCAGCCAGCCTCCCTTTTCTTCTCCATTATCATCTCTCAGCAGTTTCAGCCTTTCTTTCATGAAGAACGAGAAGTCGACTTGGCACGTTCAACCATGACACGTACATATTTTAGAAGTTTTTCAGGCACAGGTTCGTGCTGAAGATCTTGCTGCCTAATTATACACGCCCAGATTCGTCATCTAGTCGCCATGGAAAAATAGCTAATGTCATCACCCGTTTAGAGAAACGGACAAAATTTGGAATAATACCCTGTCGCTATGACAGTTGTTTGGTTATAATTATTGCATGGATCAGATTTGTAATACCACGGTAACGCTGCTATGGCGGGATTTTGGCTCGACTTTGCTGATTGGCTCTCGTATTTTGTAGACTTTTGCAAGAACTGCTAGCCAAAGAGACATGTACTTGGTGGATAAAATCAAGGGTTCTATGTGAAAATCTCTACTACAAAAATCTCAACTAACATAGTTGAGATTTTTGTGGTTGAGATTTTCACCTGTCACCGAATTAAGTGACACCGGAGAAAGTTCTCTTATAGAAGCTCCAATGAGATTGGTGAAAGGGTTCCATGTGAAAATCCATAAAGTGAAAACCCATAAAGTGAAAATCCATAATGTGAAAATCCATAAAGTGAAAATCCATAACAGGTGAAAATCCATAATAGGTGAA
>JABASM010001609.1:0-13770 GCA_019776545.1 Brachystomella parvula | reverse complement strand
TGAGAACACTGCTAAAATTTGTATAATTATAGAATGACTCAGCAAAAAAATTTTATAAAGTGTCTAATACGACTTCAGAAATTCGCAACACTGTTTGGAAGTGACGCTTATGACTTTCACCGCCAAAACTTAAAAAAGAGCATACAGTTTTTTAAGCAAACCGACGAAGTCAGTCATTCCGAGAGACTTTTCTGAATCCCGAAAGCAAAAACTTATTTAGGTCTAATGTAAGTCAATTGAAATTGCCTGATCAAGCAATTTAAATCATGAAGAACCCCATGTAAGCATTTTGATAAAATGAATAGACAAGTCGGAACAGTCGGAAGATATCTCTTACCTCTGAAGCAGACCCTAGTTTTTCAAATGAGATGCGAAAGGATTAAAAGCAAGTCGGAAGCCAAAATAAAGAAGGTCCGATGGAATTTATTGAAGCTTGTAAAGTAGCTAACGCAGATCTTTGACTGATCTTTGGTGACCTGTAAATGTGGCTTAAGGTCAACCCGCTTCCGTCTCGTAGCGGTTTGGATCTTAGCTAACGGCTGGTCAAAAAAAATTGTCCCAAACTTAAATCGCCGTTTAAATGGCTTGGATTCATTTTCTTTCAAATTTCAAGGACATCATCGTATTCTACGCTAAATTTTACGTTAGATAGATAGGGTTCACCGTCAATTTGATTTCGGAGGCATACTGTTTTGCTGCCCGATTGAACCCAGAGGTCTCCAAAACCGCTTTGGACGCCTTATGAGAAAAATCTGCCGGTGTAGAAATTCGTCCTGCTGTCCCAATCGGGGATTGTAATTTTTTTCTCAACTGTGGATGTCAAACCTTAAGCTTCAAGCAAAGAAAACTTGAAAACGTACCACAGAACTAAAAAAAATTGCAGTTCCCGGTTGGGACAGCAGGACGAATTTCTACGCCGGCAGATTTTTCTCATAAGGCGTCCAAAGCGGTTTTGGAGACCTCTGGGTTCAATCGGTCAGCAAAGCAATATGCCTCCCAAATCAAATTGACGGTGTACCCTATCTAACTTAAAATTTAGCGTAGAATACGATGGTGTCCTTGAAATTTGAAAAAAAAAATAAATCCAAGCCATTTAAACCGCGATTTAAGTTTGGGACAATTTTTTTTTACCACCCGTTAGCTACCTCCCAAGTTTTCAGTGAAATACTTCTCAGCTTCGTTGAAAGCTTCCTTTCCTTCGACGTCTGACTTGCTTCATCCTTTGTAAAAAAAAATCTCTCGACATGATTGGGAACACACTCCGTATCAATCAAGACTCGAAAGTCACTCTCAGGAAGATTCGGTCAGTCGAGATGCCTCGGAAATTCTTCGGAACTAATGATTGGTCGGGGAAGCAATCCAGTAGCATATAACAAAATCTTATTGCTTTTATCATTTCAATTTATTGTCTTTTTTTTCTCTTACCATTTTTTTGATAATTTTGTAGTTTTTTTGGTATCATTGTCCTATCTTGTCAACCCTTTTCATCAGTTTCTATACGGGGACAGGGAGACAGGTAGTACCCAAAAAGACAAGCGGACGTCTCGTAACAAGCCGCACTGCTGTCATCGGTCTACAGGCTCACAACTCACTCAGTCAGAGGAGTTAAAGAGAGTCCCAGCTGATCAAAGTTGTTATACTTTGCCTAATTTTCAGTAGTGACAGATCGAAACATTTTCATCGTCGACATAATGTCAATGGCCTCAGGAAGCTCTAAGTACGAAAATCTGCCGGGTATTGTAAGTATTAAAAGCAATTCTGTTCATCATAATCTATACCTTAGTATTTTTACTGTGGCCGGTAATGGCTAGTTGAAATGATCATCGCTTCGGTTTTGTCATTCGTTTGCAATCGATGTATGATTGAGTGATTAGGCTTTATTGGTACTGATCACTGACCTTATTTGTATTTCTTCCACAGGCGCTGGACCAACCGGATACCTACGAAACTCCGGATTTACCAGAATCTGACCAATACATCGACTTCGCCCCGTACGAAGAGAATAACCCAAATATAGAGACGCCCAGTATTAGCGTTGAGGCTGCCTATGAACGCTTTCGTCTGCAGAAAGTTAGCGGAGACGTTAACTTTTACCTGCACCGTGGATACAGAAATGATCCAGATGTGCTAGGCAAAGTTGAAACAGTTGGTGAGAAATTGTCCCGATTGAAGTTGGAGGTAGCTGAATTGGCTGAAGAGATGAAAGCGAATCCACCACAAGATGGAAATCAGCTGAATGATTTACGGGAGCTGGAGAAGACAATGGGTATGCTGGTCAAGAGTAGGAAACCGGAGCCAGGGCTGTTCAAAGAGAAACTGGAAAGTTTCAAAGTAAAAGCTGAACCTGACAACCCACTTCAGTATGAGCTCAGACTCGAGAAAATGATGAATGCAAGCTCAGGTGGTCAAAAGGCAACAGAATTAGAAGCTCGAATTCAGCGACTCGAACAAGTACTCGGGAGCAAGAAAGATAGCCTTGTAAGTCAATAAAACACTGTAACAGGTTTTCAAGATTCATACTCTAAACTTACTGTTTCTTCTTAATCTACAGGCCTCTCTTGGATTCCAGCCGAAGCATAATAGCGTAATGGGTGCTTTGACAGTATTACACAGCAAGTTAGGACTCCTGGAACCAGGTCATATTGAAATCATTGAATCCCGCCTGGCGTCTGTGCTACAGAAGGTCACTAGCATAGTTGAGAAAAAACTCGACGTACAAGAATTGGAAAGGAATCTAAAGGTAAAGCTAATACCGACTCAGCCGAAACTGTTAAGTACTAATTTTGATTTCGTGTTCAGTTATCTTCTCTTTATGATTTGCTTGAGTCATCAGCATCGACTCTTGAAGCCTTGCCAGAACTTTCTGAGCGCCTGGAATCTCTCAAAGAACTCCACGTAGAAGCATCTGGTGTCATTCGAGAAATTGGAGGAATCAAAGCCGTCCAGGAAGGCGTCGCAGCAGGAATGATTGAAAATGAGAAGCTGCTTCGAGAGCTTAAGTCTAACCTAAGCTCTGTTATTGGAGAAAAATAGTCGTATGTACTAATACAAGCATTTTGTAAACAGCTACATGGTTAGGTAAGCCAAAATACTGCAAAATTAATATTCCAATAACCTTATGTACTAAAAACTTGATTCAAATTTTATTAAGTACGTAAAAGTTGTCGAAGTTTTTCTTTCTTAACACTATTTGATTCTTTCGTCTTCCCAGTTTTTCCAGCCGTGTCTTACTCTTTTCCTGCCATTTTTTGAACCGGTGAGCACTCATCGATCATCCTCTGGCAAAGCAGAATGCTTTACCGGGTAAATAAGCAGACTGCCTTTGTCAAGTGTAAGGAGTTCTCTTGACTTGGGGTTGTAGGCAACCGTTGAGGTCGTTTCAAATGGATTCGTAAATGGGAGGTCAATTTTTAGAAGTTTTCTTCTGTACAGGTCCAGTCCAAGCCTAAGATTTATGAAACCGAATTCTAAACACCTTTTTAAAAACAAACTAGAATATTGATCCATTTACCGAATTCTCGTATCTCGCAGATTCACACTGTCGATTGCATACAGAACCCCACAAATGATGAACATGTCCCCAGCGTGCTTATGACTGATAGTGATATTCCAGCCGTAGACAATCTCAAGGCGGTTCCCCTCCCCTGTATCGATCTACATAATTGAAAAAGAGATGAGTTAATTAGGGATGAGTTTTAACTTTTTTCAGGGTGCGAGTTGCAAGTTTGGGAATTGGGAGTAGGACGATCTCATTTTATTCAGTAGTCGGTCTAGTGCTGCTCAATTCTCCGTTAGTTCATTCATTAAAATATCGATACTCGTGTTTTCACTCTGTTTCAGGGAAAGGAAATGAAGAAAGGGCTCTCTGTGCTATTCAAGGCTTTTAATTAAGCAAACGAGTAGAATCTCCTTATACTCTGTCAAGCAGGAGAGTCGTCTGTTGACTTTCTTCGTCTTTCATCTCTCACCCTCTCCTTTCACTTTCTCCTTTCAAAGTCTGTCTCTCCCTTTGTCTCTATTCTTAATTTCCTTTTCACTACTTTCATCTCGATCAATTTTTTTTGTAAGAGTCATCGCAAAAGTTTAATTATTGTGTTGCAGAAGCCCAAGTTTTAGAGTCTGTTGACTTTCACTTCCTGTAATTAGAAAAAACTTCTTTGCTTACTTTGACGATGATCGTGTTATTAAGCCCAGGTAGAGAGTAAATAGCCCAGAGCCCGTTCTCATCTACAGCTAGATCCACTTTGGAATCGGATTCAGGAACTCGAGGAGAGTAGAGTGGGCTTGAGAGTGGGGATGAATGGGGAAGCGTGATGTCTAAGAGAAAATTAATGAAAAGTGAAAATTAGATTTTAATTTCTTTTCATTATAGAAGCGATGAATGAGTCAAAACAAGCAGGCTAGCAAGGCAGGCAGGCAATTTCATCTTCTCAAAATAATAATTATAAACTCATTCAAGTAAGTGCGAACGTACTGTCAACTGTTTTCCGTTGGAGGAGGTTGTATTTGTAAAGTGTGAGATGATCGGGATCCTCAGGATTTTCAGCAACGTAAAAAAATGAGCCATCATAAATTGTATGAAAATTACCCTGGAAGGAAAAAAAAAAAAATTTCATCTACTTTCAATTTAGACTTTCTTTTCCTAATGAGCTTTCTCTTCTCTCCTCTCCTTTTAAAACGTAAAGGACAAGGGACGCAATCAATAGTACAACGCGTGGGAGTGAATTAGAAAAAAAAACGTCTAATTCATTCGCGTCTCTCAGCTCAGATTATTTCAATCAATTTTAATTCTGAGAAAAAATCAAGGGAAAACTCTCCATTCTCCATAAGCAGTCCATAGGTGAAAGCACCAAGTCCGCGAAAAGGGTCTCATGGGAAAACCCCCAAAACAAAGCTCCAAATGTTAAAATACCCAACGTGTGAAAATCCCCATTGTGAAAATTATAAGTTGAGTTGTTAGGTTTCCAGGTGGTTAGGATTTGCCTGAGAGTTAGGAAATAGTGTTTATAACTTTTAGAACTTGCATTTCCATGGATGTGGAAATGGATATGGTCTTGCTATGGAAAGGCGACACTGGAAAACCACGAGGCCCTTCAAATCAACTGGCCTTGCAAACTTATAATTTTTACATTGGCGATTTTTACAAATTGGGAATTTTTACATGGTGGGGATTTGCACATAGTGAAGGTTTTCACATTGGGGATTTTCACGTTGGAGATTTAAACATGAAGAGGATTTTTACATGGGAGACTTTGGAGACTTTCACATAGTGAGGACTTTCACACAGTGGGAATTTTCACATAATTGGGATTTTCATGTTGGGGATTTTGCCATCGAGGATTTTTACATGGTAGGGATTTTCGCATGGGGCCGAGAAAATAATTCTTGGATTTTGCACGTGGCTGGGAAAGATGGGAATCTTGATTTCTAGGGCGGGTGTCGCGATAAGAAGCTTCGTCTCTCAAGAGCCCAGAGCCTGCTACCGTTAATCTTCTCAAAGGAATGCCCTGACGCTAGTAATACAAAAGGCCATTGTCCTCCCCTTGTCGTCCACTGACAGGAACGTGTAGGGCTTGGACACTTCTGCAGAAATCAACTTCCATTCGTTTTCATTTACTTTCTCTGTATATTACACGCCAGGTCTGAAGTGGTGGGAGATGCACTGGGACTGGGATTGTGGAGATTCTCGGACAATAAAAGCAATTTCATCTCTCCACCAGGGAAAAAAGAGAAAGTGAAGATACGGATTCTCCAAGGAGATTCTGGAGAAAATAAAGTTCAGCCGTTACAATTTCCTAACTTACAAATGGGGAACCGATAAAGCTAACAACGCTATAAGTTCAGTAAGCTAATAGAATTAGAGTGAAATTGTCAAACTTTTGTTCTTAGAGCAGAGAAACCCACTTTTACTCGTGATGTCAAGGTTCCCTAGAGATTCTTTCATCCCCAAGTTCTTACACTCTAAAATCTCGTCACTCGGCCCACTAGCTACATTACATTTCTGAAAAATTGGCTATGAAGACGGCTCTGTACTCAGGATTCCTTTGAAGAATCTCCTCATCTACTCATCCGCTTAGTAGAACGAGAAAAGTATGTAAAACGAAAATCTTTATACTGTTTAGCAAAAGTTATGAAATATTAAATTGCAAGTAAAGGCTAAGCTTTCTCTAGAGATTCCCTCTAGAAATTGTTAGGAATGGGATAGAGGGGGTTGAGAATGAACTCTATTATTAATGCATCTCATCTTTTCCATTCACCTCAGGAGAAGAAGGCAGATGACTTTCATTGTCAAAACTCAAGATTAAATTCACTTCCCTCCAGCTACTCATCCAACAGCAGGAGAAATTCTTTTGGTAAAAACTTTCTCCGAAGGAATCTCATGCCTGTAAATAGCATTGGAGTTTGAAGGAAAAAGGAATAAAAACCCGAGGTTGTTGTGTAATGCTCCTTACGCTTCCCCTCACTTCCTATCTCCTCAGTAGGGAAATGTTTTAGAAAGTTTTCCTTTATGGTTAGGCGGGGTAGCGGCTATCATGGTATTATACCTTGATGCAATTAGCAGAAAAGTTTATGACTTTATAACAGCCATAGGCTCTTGGCTAATTTCCGTAATTAACATCTTCTCCTACTCTCATAAATGTATATAAAATAAACCTGGTGGAAATACTGAGCATTCTGAATCCTTTGCTTGCAGAAAAATATTTTTTATACTTTGTACTCATGAAATAAATGAATTTAGCGATAAATTTTAATCTCGAAAATAGTCTTACAATTTAAGCTCAGGCGATCTACCCACGATTGTTTAAAAAAAATTAGAGTTCTGGAGGAAGCTAAGCATACAGAAATCGTCAGTTCTAGGGACAGAGACAGGCCAATATTCTTGTAAAGAGCAGAAAAGATTGCCTTTATTCAGACTGGGTAAACCGGGTCGTTGTTAATTGGCCGAAGCAATAGCATTTACGAAATCTAAAAATTATGCGGGACAAAAATTCACAAGCGAACCTTGCGGTTGGTGCTACTAGCGAGTTGTGGTGGCGGGATTCCGGTTGCGCTCAGCGGTTTCTGTCCTGACAAAAGCAGTGAAGCGGCTTTTCCCTGAGAGAAGCCTTGTTTTCGGTTGCTAGCGCCTGCCGCAACGGAATTGCATATTCTTTGTGGGACCTACTACGGGGAAATCTTGCCCACATTTGCCATGGGAACGTAAAATGTAAACAAATGGTGATCTGCCGGAAATTCTGTTATGAATTTGAACTGTTACTCCTACGAAACCTGTGGAATCTTTTCTAGTTCGATAAAAACCGAATCAGTAAAATTACAGTCGTTTAGTAAGGAATGGAAGAGCTCATCGCTGAAGAAGCTGTAATTGGCTCGAAATTATCCATAGTGTAAGCGTAAACTTCTATTTTTCCTGTTTATCCAAGGCTACATTCCAACAAATTTGATCCGAATTATCCCCTATTTATTTTTTACTTTTTTTGGCAGAGAAGAGAAAAGAAAAGCTCTTGGGAATCGGTTCCTTGATTTACGATCCATCAAGTCACCAAGTGACATTGCCCGATTCCATGCTAAAATTCGACAAGATGCTTCTGAAAGAAATGCAGAACTGCTGCAGGTAACGATGCGATGTCGGATCTCCGTTCCCACAGCACTTACTTGCTTGTTACTATGAGCTTACTGAGCCTATTTTAAGTGCAGCTTTCCTTATTACAGGAATTGGACATCGCCGCGGCTAAGCTTCATACGAAAAGACTCTGTCCAATCAGTGAGAAGCTAGAGGAGCTAAAGAATGCCTATTTCCAGCAAAAGTGAAAGCCAAAAGATTTTCCTTTTACTTTCGGAGCTCTCTTTTCTCCGCGAGTCAATTTAAAGAAAGTTTAGTGTAAGAAACGATTAAAATTAGAGTTGGAAGTTAATTTCTCAATCTGTTGACTCCCATTCTCCCTTCCTCCTCATCTTCATTAATTCGAAAAGTTGGAGGAGGATTGGGGAACGTGGGCAGAATGCTAGTGGTCACTTTAATTGTTACCGAGGGGGTCTGGGAAGAGCACTGGAAGAATAGAAATTACCTGGAAATGAGGATAAATCTGAGTGTGAGTAGAGGCGACTACGTCGTTACTGAAAGTAGTTTTATTGTAGTACTCATAGAGTACGTTCGTCTGCTCCATCCGTGTTTTATAGTATTTTTCGGAGTCTGGAGCCTTTGTGGACGTCTCTCGCATCCAGCTTCCATTATGCTTGAATTCTCCATGAAATACTGGTTTACCGACGGCTGACAGTTGACATGCTGCAGAGTAAAGAAAAAAAAAACATGATCAAACAACTCAAAAACTTGAACTGAAGATTTATCAACAAAGCCCAGGCACTATTCAGTTTGTAAATAGAAAAATTCAGAGGAGGGGTTTATGTTTTGAGAGATGGGAGAAAGCACTTTACCACCAAGGAGCGTCCTGTTGCTATCCTCAGGGAGATTGTAAGAAGCCTTTCCTTCGAAGCCTTCAAGTGCCGTGACGTGCCAAGCAAACTTGTCTGTAAGAATAAAAATCAGGATCAAACGTATTTCCCTTCTTAAAAAATAAAACAAGAAATCAGAATAAATTTGCCTCTGCGTCGGAGGTATGCTTTATGGTACACTGACGTTCTGAATGAATCAGGACGACTCCCCAATAATCTCCACTTCAAAATCTCCCAGGCCCAGTACAAAAGATGTAGAGACTCAAAAGTGATCAACTTGTCCAACCGTTTTTTGATGTGATGGCATTCAGAGGTCATAGGTCACCTTGAATTGTGTTTGGCTGTATAGCTTTCAGGAGAAGTTTGCCGAACACGAAAAAAAAGTTACGAGCTCACTGAAAATGTATTTTTTTTTTTGTTGAGGTAGTCACTTTCTTCGGGCTCAAAACCCGAAAGTAACGGAAGACCTTCATCAAAAAATTGTATTTGGAATAGATTAATATTCTTGATTTTTCTTGATTTTGTACTTTTTTTTTAATCGTTTTTTGAAATGCGGATGAAAAAAAGTCGAGGTCACCTGTGACCACTAAATGACGTCAAGCGGAAAAATGGCGTTTGGAAAACCCGTTTAGCTATTGATTTCCAACAACACTTATAAGAGCATTTTTTTCCCATGCATACCTTATGCTACAATCCAACCGCCCATCCAAGCACAAGAAAGGTCAGGTCAATGGTCAAACATAAAAATAATACTTTTTCTACGTTGCCTGTGAAACATTAAAGAAAAGCAAAACCCACCGGGAATCCAGAAAAAATATTAATTTTTAGTTTGACCTTTGACCTGAGCTCTCTTGGTCTAGGACGGGCTTGTATCCCTGCCATAAAATAAAATATAGAGAAAATCAAAGTTAGGTACCAATGAGCTGATATCCGCTTGGTATGCATTTTGCCGCCTCTATCCGGGGTAAGCAAGTTGGACAGGTAGGGGGTGGTGGGCATAAATTAGAATCTTCTTCTAATGCTGGTTGCTTCTATAAAAATATATTTAACAAATTAGATGTAAAACTTGAGATTCTAAGTTTGCCATATTTTGGTGAGCTGAGTGCCTTACTTTGCCATAAATAACAGCTGGTCCAGTGGGTATTACGAAATGCGGAGGTGGTGTAGGTTGACTAGAAGTCCATTCTGGATGTAAAAACAAGATTTTAATTTAGAAAGCCTTTTTTTCCAACTTCGATGCACAGGAGCAAACTAATTGAATGAGAAATCAACTGCTTTTCTTGCCTACAAGTGAAACTTGGCCCTTGACAATTCCAAATGCATTCTTTGCAATGCAGAAGTATGGAGCGTAGTCTGCCTTGGTTACTCTAGTTACTGTGAGCACCATTCGAACCTGCAAAGGAACGGAACCATCTGCAAAGAGATTTTATGGAACGGACAAGCTTGAAAATACTTACTCGGTACAAGTCGTACTCAAAACTTGAGGTCTGATATTTGGTATCATTGGACGTAATGAATTTCCCTTCGGCTGTTTGCCATGAAGTGGCTCCGCGTGGAAAGGCTTCCACCTCACATTCAAGCGTTCCTGCTTTCCCCAGCGACGCTACTGACTGCTGGTTCCTCACCTCAATCATTGGTGGAACTTACAGAAAGAAATTGAGAATTTTCAAGCTAAACTTGTACAGAGCCTTTTTATCAAATAAAATTCCTGTCTACTTACAATTGACATGTAGTTCATGGAGTTTTGAAGCAGAAGGTGTGACGGCGTTGTCAGCAATACAAACGTATTTCTAAAAAAAATGCGATTTCGTATATACTTAAATTCTTGCAATTAGCATTTTGACTACTCTGATAAAAATGCTAAAAATTTTAGCTCTCTTACCCCCATATGGACTCTATTGACTTTGGTGAAATTGAGAGTATGCTGAGTTACGGATGAATCTAAAAAAAAATTGTATGAGAACAGATCAGACTGATTTTTAGAAGAAGGTGTAAATTCTTCTCAAACTGTTGATTAAAGATGTCATTCATCCCTAGCTACCCAATTCAAAAAATAAATCGAACCGAGGTTTTTTTTCTATAAAACAGTATTTTTCTACTATTTCCCCCAGAACATGGTTGGAGAAAAATTTTGAATTCAAAAAAAATTTTCTCCTTGCTTTACTAAACTTTGTTAAAAAATTAGAGTTCAAACATGGGAACTTCTGAAATGAAATGTAAATAGAAATAGTTTTGGGATCTTGTGATTGAATTAAAAACCGGAGAAAGAGGGAAAGTAGATAAAGTTGGCCTCTGAAAGTTATTTTTTTTAGGGTTGAAAGCAAAGAGAAAGTAAGGTTTTACATGACAAAGAGGCCCCAAGCCGAATTGGGTATCCATCCTCTCTACTCCATTTAATGAGTGGCGGAGGTGAGCCAGTAGCTGTGCAGCCCAGCCTCACATTTTCACCTTCCATAACTACCAGTGGTCGAGCAGGAATTTTGGCTCCTAAAAAATTCTTAATTTCTTCATCTGACCTGAGAAACGGCAATGGGATTAATGAATTTACCCATAATAGACGGTGGGATGAGAAGCGTGAGATTTCCAGTACCCCCACCGATTACTGTAGCATTCACACCTGGATACCCTGGGATCCCGTCTCTTCCTGGTGGGCCTACTGGGCCTACTACACCAGGAAGCCCTAAACAAAGAAAAGTTTTGAAGCATACAGCATCTAAGAAATCATTAAATCTGCTCACCTCGAGCCCCTTCTCTTCCTTGTGGACCTTGTGGGCCTACCTTCCCTAAAAATTCAAGAAGAAAGAAAAAAGTGGATTCTGGGAACAAAGTAATGATGGGAAAAAAGTTGAGTGGGATGTATAGCACTTTCTCTCAGAAATAAATGTTGAGAGAAAGTTTGGAGGCTCAGCAGATGTGAGAATGGTGGTATAGTAAGGCTGCAGGAGTAAAAATCATTAGGCTCAAGGGTCATCTTCTTAATTAAGCTTAGCTTGAAATCTTCTCTGTTAATATGGTAGTGTAGAAAGAAAGAAAAGTGAGATCATTTACCGTCTGTGCCATTTCTACCGTCTCGACCTGGTCTGCCATCTCTTCCTGGCATGCCTTCTAGTCCGCTTATCCCATCTACACCGTTACGACCTAAGGAAAAAAAAGCAAAGAAGCTGAGATATCTGAGATATCTGATATAGCTGTGTTTAGTACAGTAATCCAATGGTAATTACCCGGTACTCCGTCAAGCCCTGGAAAACAAAGGAAAAATCAAGTTTATAAATTGCACTTCAAATGCACGGTTTATTTTCCATGTGCAATAGAGTAAAAGGGGATTCGGAACGGGAGATCATTTTTTTTCCGATAAGAGGGAATGATCAGGGTTCGGGTCAGTTGAATGAGTTTTTTCATGTTCATTGGCAGCCTGGAGCACAAAAGTTTACATTTGATAATTTTTGGTGACAGCTACCAAATACTTGTCCCCCTTCAGCGCACCTGCCGGAGCAAGACATGAATTTTGCAGAACTAAATGTTGCCAGTGGTGGAGCTTTGGTGGAGCATGGAAGTGGAGATGTAGATAAGGGAGGAAAAAAGCGTTTATTTTTCTGTCAGTAGGTGATGATAGTCCTCTAATAGCTCAACTGCACTAAAAAACAGACGCTTCTTTGCTCTCTTATCCACGTCTCACTTCTATGCACCAAACACAAATTGTCCCACCTAAACGCTTCCACCGCTGCCACCATTGGATTCTCAAAAAAGTAATATGCTGCTCCGAATAATGGTGTGCAGAATTGAACAAATCTAAACTTGACTAAAAAGTCGCTCATTACCCCTTACCCTCCCCTCTTCAGCCAAACCTCCCCACTAACTCCTAAACAAACTCCAAGCGGTTTTTACTATTCTCCTATTCTTAATCAGCTCATGCTTATTTCGTTTTTACTCTGCTTTCGTGTAATTGCTAATTCTACGTATATCATAGTCCTCTGTATTTTTCCTTACCTGGTTCTCCTGGTAAGCTAAATTTAAAAAAATTAAAAAAAAAATAAATTGTTGTTTTTTAAATTCTCTCTAGAAAGTTTCTAGATTAGCTCTAACTTACCCGTCCCTCCCCTCAACACCAGGATTACCTAAAAAAAATCATTGAAAATTAGCTGCAAACCTTTCGTTTGTTTCTAAGGCCTCACTGATTACAGACCTGGTTCACCTTTCGGCCCCCGTAAGCCGTGAGCCCCCGTGGGACCAACTGGACCTATCAAAAAAGTTACTTTAACAAATCCCAAGTTTCTTCCAATAAAATTTCTTAGAAAATGTTTATAGTCAACCTCTTGGGCCTCTATCACCCAAATCCCCTTTTTCCCCACGTTCACCTAAAATGAGATTAGTTTTATAATTCAGGCTTTAATCACACATAAATAAACTTTTTATATTTACCTTTTACCCCGGGAAGGCCTATAGGACCTGGTGGGCCTGGTGGACCTAAAAATTTAAGAGACGCTTAGAAAAGTCTCATTTTGAAAGCCCTGTATTTTTAACTTACAGTAATCTTTGGTTTTCGAACAGAAGTCTTGGATTGCCATTAGCTGAAACCCAAAAATAAATTAAAGCATTTTTAGTTAGAATAGTAGATAAAGTGAAAACTCGCACTTTATTTTATGTTTTTTGGATTAAAATTGATTCAAAAAGCATTTATTATTTCTGAGATCATTTCTGGGAATCCCATTATAATTTATAAACCAAGAAATGTGACGTCGGGACTCGGAAAGATGAGAAAATATTTTTTATCTCTGCAGAATGACCTCTTTGCTCTGGATATGCCAAAGCATGACATCATTTTTCTTTAATAATTTGCGATAAATGTTCCTCATACATTAAAAAGGGAATATATAAGAGTACGCTGGCTTAAATACTACCAGAAACAAGGCGTCAGTAGGGCAAGATCCTCCCTCGATACAAAAATACCAAAACGTTTTTTTTCGATGTGTAGCGTAGCTGAATGCTGAAGCACAGTTCCAACTTCTGAGTACCGAATTTCGTGGATTTTAAATTTTTAGATCGATTTTTGTATGTAATTAAAAATTTTAATAATGAAAACCGTGTTTCTTGTGGCTCTGCTTCTTCCATTTTTTCTGCAACTCAAATTAGCAGAATCAAATCCGCGTAAGTGTTTTACTTTATCATCCCTTTAATTTAAAAAAAAGTGGAATGCCCAAGATTTTTTGAATATTCTGAGGTTTTTTCTTTCATTCATTATGAAAATCTTGGTTTTTCTTGATTTAGGTAAACAAAAAAACTCTGAAGAGAGCATATCTAGAGAAGAAGCAAATCTCCAGA
>JABASM010001608.1:0-13770 GCA_019776545.1 Brachystomella parvula | reverse complement strand
ATATTCAAATAAGTTTCCTTAGGTGACGCGCGACGGGCATTGGAAATTGCCAAGCGGACTCTGGAAATAGTGGAGCAAAGCGATGAGGCCTCTGCCGTAGACGCTGTTAGTGAAGCTTTTAAAGAGCTTTTCTGCTCCCCTAAAATAGAAGCAGTAAAGTAAGACTAAGGGGGACAACTCTGTTCATGGCTACGGGTAAATTAATGAATTTCGTTGAAAATTTAGACAGTGCACAACTCTCGAGAAATTGGTACTGCGATCCATCATGGCTGAACTCCAGTCAACCGGGTCTGATGAAACGATCGTACTAAAAGTGGTCAACAGTGTATCTACCTCAGCTCCATTCGAACGTAAAAACTAATAGGGTTCAACAAGTTATAAGGTTTTAGTATCATTCTTTTTTCTTCAGGTACAGGGTTGGTGGTCTCAGTGGACCAAATAATCCACGTACTCCGAAAACTCAATGGATCAAAAATCATTCTAATGGAATCGAATTTGTCGTCTCTCTACAACAAAATTTCCTTGAATGTTTCCATACCTGATATTCAATACGGCTTGTCAGCGAAGCCTGAATGACTGATTAAGTTGCTCCTACCGCCTTTATAATTCGTAAGGTTTACTCAATTAAATTTTTGAACGTCTAGGACTGTTTCCGCTAGTATCAATTCCTTGCCTGCCTTGCATTTTAAAAATTGAACTAAATTCGCTAGTGAATCACAGGCGTACATGATCTGTTTTATTTCTTGAAAAATATGGTATCGAGTTGAGTAAGTATTCTGTATCTTGATTTAGAGGACTTTCGTAATCACCCCTGCGGCAACCGTAACCCCGTTCGATCGTAACGTAAACCTTCCTAATTCCTTTACATCCCTGTAATTAATAAAATTCCAATTGAATAATGTAGAAATACAAAAGAAATTAAAAGCCTGGGGGTACTTACTTAAACTCTTCTACACAAATAGGCTTGACAGTTTCCAACTCGACGATTCCATTGGAGTTCTTGCCCAAGAACCGTGGTTTCAATTTGATAACTTCTCCAGTCCCTTTATTTAGTTGACTTATCAATTTCCTCACAACAATTTGCTCTGAGACGGAATTCATGTGCATCACCCCTGTGAAGCCTAGTGTGAGTGGGATATTCATGGCGTCAAATGTTACGACTCGAGCTTGGAACTTTGATGAGACCTTGCAGGGGTGATTAGGGTCACTGAGGACGCAACCAGTGGCAATAACAGTTCCGTCAGTAAGACCCTGAAGAGTTATCAGAGCTGGATCACCTGCAAAAGCAAATGAACCCATGTCCTCTTCCATAGTCACACCTGCCGCAAAAAATAAATCCATGTATCGCTTAGGTTTTAGACTGGAAATAATTTTTTTGCTTACTCTTCACTGTAGCTATTTCTCCAATTGGTTGGACAAGGACCTTATCGCCGCTTTGGATCATACCGGCCTCTACACGGCCAGAAATGCAGAGTCCTCCAGGTCCCTTGAAGACATCGTTGACTGTAAGCTTGAGAGGCTTACCGACGGGTCGATCGGGTGGCTTGAACGAGTCTGCCAAAAAATTATCAAAGTAACAAAAAGCGTGAAAAGTACGAAGAAAAAATCTTCTCCTTACCGATTGCTTGGACGATAGTATGCCCCTTATACCTAAAAAATTTCAGAAAAAGTAAAGTAACGAAATTAAAATAATAAAGTACCGATGATCTCACCAGCTCGTAAGGGCTTCCACTGCAGACGCGTCAGTGAGGTTTTCCCCTATGAGTCCACTACAAGGTACGAACTGAATATCATTCTCTCGAAATCCAGCGTTTCGTACTAGAAAACTCGTCAGTTTTGCCTTAATTTCTTCAAATCTTGACTGTGACCAATCCACTGTGTCCAGCCTTCAAATTAATAGGGTCAAAATAGGTTTTCAAAGAATGCAACAAATTTTAATGCGGCGGCTTACTTGTTGACTGCAACAGTGAGCTGATTCACACCTATTGAATCAAAATTCAACATTTTATGTCAACGAATTAATTTTAGTTTATTTTCTTGTGCCAGTGTTTAGTAGTGATAGTGTCTTACCTAAAGATCGGACGAGGAGTGCGTGTTCTTCTGGTTTGTCCTCCAGATTCGAACCCCGTTTCAAACTCCCCAGTTGTAGAGTCAACCACGAGTATTGCGACATCTGCTTGACATGCTCCGGTGATCATGTTGGGAATGAAGTCTTTATGACCAGGAGCATCGAGAAGGACAACGGATTTCGTTTCTGTTTCAAATCTCGACTGCCCCACGTCCATCGTGATACCTCGCGTCCTTGTAAAAAAACAGTAAGAAAATCATTAGCCAGAGAATAATGTACTTTTGGAAATGGTTAGTACCGTTCTTCCCCTGTTTCGTCAAGCACCCAGGCATAAACAAATGACTGCTTCCCTATTTTCTTAGACTCTTGCTCAAACTTATGCATAGTCTTTTTCGAGACCTGGCCCAGCTGCCAAAGGAGGTGACCCATGAGCGTACTCTTCCCAGCATCAACATGACCAATCACAAGGAGATTCAGAAGCTGCTTCCCATTCTCTCGTTGCTTCGAATATTCTTTGAGTGCAATCTCCGGTTTGAACTCCTTCGCCCTGACAAAAGGTAGAATCATATTTACGTTGTGCATTTTGTGTCCAAGTTCTTTTTGAGTAAAATATTTCTTACTTTGGTCCTTTAGCTGGTTCTTCCTTTCGCTGCTGATCCTCCAGTGGAGGAACAGGAGAAGCGGCACAGCTGCTGCCTCTAGAATCGGAGGTGTCCTTGGCTGGAAGGTCAAAGCCTAGCGTGACACCGGCTTTAGACTGCGCTGCCCCTCGTTGTGGCTTCTCTGTTTTCTCTGCATGCTTTGGAATTCGTTTGGCTTGTTTGGGTGCGGTTGGTCCTGGCCGAACCATTGGCGATGGTACGAAATCGCTGAACTTCGACTCAACGTCTAAAAGAGAATAAGAAACCTCCAACCATATTATACAGTTCAAGGACAAGGAATTTTACTCGGGTAGCACGCGCCCACACTTATAAAAATTTCTATTTTTCTAATATTATTTAAGAGCTTCGCACCGTCTCTGCGAAATAATATTTATTCTAATAAAAAGATCGAAACATACTCTGGTACGCTTAATGACCCTAGCATGCATAAATTACAGTAAAAATTTCGCATCTAATTAAAAACAAATTCTTAAGATAAAATCTAGGTTTGTATCAAACGAAAAGATAAAACCTGAAATCTTCCAAAGTAGTTATTTATTCTTGGAAACAGAAAACCCGATCGAGCCGTTCAGTCCTGTAATTTAAATGCACAGAAATTTTCTAAGCGGGAAAAGTGGTTGGGCGTTGACATCCGGTGGCTTGATTTTCCAGTCCTAGTTTAACGACCTCACTAGGCGAAGGAGTATCAAATTTGAAAATTTGCTCAGAAAATTTTAAGTGCAGGATATCCCAAACTTGTTTCGGATGAAAGAATTCCGGTTTTCGGTTGGTGAAATCAAGAGTGAAACGGGTTCCGAGGTCAGACGGAGCCTTCAGCAAGGACGGTTCAACGGTGCGCAGTGACTTAGGGACTTCGAAAATTTTTATTCGGTGCTTAGTTGGTGGTGCAGGAGCTGCGGCTGCAGCTAGCTTCGGCTGAGGGGTTTTGATCTCAGTTTTGGCCTCTGAACAATCGCTTGTAGGTTTAGAAGTTTGTGTGACGCTACTGATAGATTGCACTTGAATAATATCCTGCTTTGGAAACGTAGAAATCAGAGGCTTCTGAGAAGCAAACAATGGGTTTGCTGAGGCCTTTAGGGTGTTGTTGAAGAGAAGTGGTTTCTGAGAGTTAATGAGCGGATTCGCGGTGGCCTTTGGACTAAAGCTCATTTGAAGAGGTTTTTGCTGAGCAAACAAGCTGTTTTTTGGTTTTACGTTGGAGCCGTTGATACAGTTAGGCATCAAGGTTTTTTGAATGGCAAACAGAGGATTCATCAGTACGACTGGTTTTTGTGCTACTACGTCTGGAGATTCAGTCTTGCTTTTCCCATTCACACTTCCACTTACACCGTTAACCACTACACCACTTCCCGTGCCCTTAGCCTCGATTGTGTCAAAATGTGCTTTAACTAACTCATCGTAAGCAGAAGCTGGGGATTTGGAAATCATAGACTCAGAGTTAGAATTAAACATGCTTTCATCTTACCTTAGCAAGGAGTCATCAGGCAGAAGAACAAAGTAAATTAGGAAAATCAAGGACAGCATCATTTAACCAGGCCAAGAAAAGAAGAGAAAAGTGAAAGACAAAAACCAATTAGTCAAGGGTTCAACAACTTCACATATTTCAAAGGGGTCATAAAATTAAGCCTTACCTTTGCGTTGATGCCCTGCAGCTGCTTCATCTTGCAATTTCGGTTTTGCTGTTGAAAAACACAATGAATAGGCAAGTAATTTATTGCCAAGTTAATAAACTTACGTTCAGCCTCAACTTCTGCAATGGAGCCAGTTAGAACGGCATCCAAGGCTTTCTCACAATTAAACTTGAATCGGAGGATTTGTGAAATGATGACTGAGTCTGGTACAGAATCTCCTACCACGTCGTGTATTTCATCTAAGCAGGATTTGAGCAGGATCTCTTCCTCTGGAACTAAATCTGCTACTGCTGATTCCAAGGTTACTGATTCCAATTTCCTCCGAGCTTTTTCAACTTGCGATACCTCTTCATCAGGTTCTTCAGCAATATCCTCACCAGGGAAGAATGAAGACATCTGGGGATTTGTCTTAGATCGATCAAATACGTATTGAGACGCTATGGAATGAATACAGATTTTAATTGTTAGGCTGCTAGCAGCATAGCACAGACTTTCGAAACACGGAACCGTACCGCTTGGGCTAACACAATAGTCATCTTCCAAGGAATGGCCGTAGACATCATTATAACCCTCATAATCTAGAAGGGAAGTTAATAATAATCAGTTACTAAGCAGAACTTCAAACATATGAACTTCAAATTACCGTCATCAAAATTCATGGTCCGAACATTCCGGTGCCTCGACATGATGCTGAGCCTTGGCTACAAGAAACACTTCTTGAAAGGGTCTTATAAAGTAGCACAGTTGCACAAGCTGTGTGAAAACTAAAAAGCTAAAATCAATCAACTTTACACTAATTTCCAACTACTAAAATTAAAAACAAATATTTTTTTCAGATCGGTTTGTGTAGCGATCCACCTGATTTACAGAATCAGCTGAGGGAAATGAAAGCGAAAACAAGCGGGAGTTTTAAAACGGTAAACAAAAAAAAGAGTGAAAACAGGTGCAAATAAAAGTGAAAGTTTCTAAAAAATAACGGCATTTTCCTCTATTTCTATTTTATTATCGCTTGCGCTGCACTAAGCGCTGCTGCAATGCAAGGCGTCAAAGCACTGCAAGGGATTTTGGAAACATTCGCAAAAGGTGGTGGTTTTGATCGGCACATTAGCAGGGTAAGGCAGGACTATTTTGACAGCGGCCGCCGCCGCTGCTTCTGCCGGTTATGAATTGGCCCGTTGATAGGTTCATAGCCTGGAAGGAAGCAGTTTTTCCTTGGCGAAAGCAGCGGCAGCTGCTGGTAAATCTAGCTGTTAATCTGGTAGTTCTAGCGCTTACGACACGCTCCTATCCTAAATTAAACTCTACAGGTAACAATCATTGCTGGCGGAAATGGATCTCTAACTGGAGTCATGAAAGTGGAGAAGGAAGACGCAAATCGTGGGGGTTTCCTACATGGAGGCATGACTGCTTTTCTGGTTGATGTGCTATCTACTGGGGGTTAGTTAGTTTCTGATTACTCTATACCGGCATTTTTTCCCGGGCCATGATTTTCGGTTTTAATTCAGCACTGATGACTCATCCGAAATCACCACCTCCAGGCGTCAGTGTAAACATAAACTTGTCGTGAGTATAATATCTCTTGCTTCGTTCGATTTGGTTTTGAAAAGATTCCAAGGCTTTTTTTTTACTTTTACCATTTTAGGTACATGAAGGCAGCTCCAATAGGTCAAGAGATTTTAATTAAAGGTTAGCTACTTGTTTAACTGGAGTTTTGATTAGTTTTTGTAATCACTTTTTATTCTTTTTATTAGCATCCACGGATAAAGTCGGTGGGCGGCTAGCGTTTCTTTCCGTAAATATTTTTAATAAAGGCACAGGGGATATAGTAGCTACCGCAAGTCACACTAAATTTATTGGATGAAGCCAATAAATTAGGTAACTCTTACATCATTAATCGCTTCGTCTTTTAGTCATACACGAAATAAAGCCAAATCACTATGTTCCATAATTTTAGTGGCAGGAATAATGGCTGTAGGATTTCACAAGGCTGCTATTTGCCTTCATGGATTTTATAGTGATGTTTTAATTGATCCCAAAAAACTAGGGAGAGCAGGGTATGAGGTCCCAGTCTGAAGTAATTTGCAGTCCATCCTTTGTAAAAACCCAGTAGCCCTTCCTTGTTGTAAATCTTTTTAGCACAATCAAAAACTGTGTTGTATAACTGGCCCCTGCCGTTGGCGTCCACCCCTTGATTGTAAAATCTTGTTGATATGAGGTCGAACGGAGCCATGGCCACCGAGACGAAGACTCCTGATACAAGGCTCGCTAAGAATGCGCTGGTCCATCGGCTTTGACTCAGTGAAGTATTACTAGATCGGACAAATTCTGAAGCAGACAAAATTTTGATTAATATTCAGAATCATGGTTTGATCAAGCTTAACTTTTACCAAGTGATTTCTCAAAAGTAGAAAGCTGTACTGCCGACGCTACGACAACGCGGGGAAGGGCGCTGCTAATTCCTCTATATAATCCTAGGATCCCATGTTTCTTGTAGATTGAGGCCATGGCAGTTGTCATGCGTCTGTGCTGATGCTGGTGTCCGACGGCTATTGATGACTCATTCGCTAATGACTGTAGATGAGTCTTAACCTTTGAAAAAATAATTCATAAGAATTACAATTATTTCAGGTTGAGGGGGTATATCTAGGCTCAATACCAAATAAAATGGAGATCCCACGGTGGCTCCAATAGCTCCAGAAAAAGATGCTACTAATCCACTCCGAAAGAAGCTGACGTTCCCCTTTTTATCCCTTGTCACCCCACGCTTATTCAGCCAGTCGTACAATCCTAGCCGAACTCCATTCATAATAAACTGATACCAAAGGGCTGGAGCGAGCCCTTTCTGGAGTGCTAGCACCCCGTCTTTTCTTGCGATTGTGTACCCTGCGTGAAGTACATTTCTGAAACCCATGAATCAAAAAATTAGTAAGATCCATTCAGGAATTCAAACATAAGTGAAAGCTCACCTGTAATGAACGGCATATTTTCCTCTGGATTGCAATTCCCCTTGCAGCTGCATCCGGATTTTGCATACTTCAAAAGGATTGGAAAAAAAGCCGGCACCTACTGCTGCAACCCCTCCTAGGACTAACTCCATTTCGTAAAACTAAGGATTTAATTTAATTTTATGTAAAATTAACTTTTTACATAAGTTTCTAATTTCTTCCCCCACGTTAACTTTACTAAAAAAATCCATAGTTTGTTCTTAAATGATTAAGGATAATGTGACTGCACATTTTGAGGAGCTTTGATAAGGTGAATTCGTCTAGGTTCTTATGAACATTGAGACTGAGAGTTAAGATATACGGCTATAACTTGAATTTTTCATCAACTAAACACAAGCTAAAGAAACTGCTGGACTGGAATTCTCGCTGGAAAACTGGAACTTCCCTTGGAATGAATGAGTTGATTTTTTGCTTTTTTTTTTGCTTTATCGAACTGCTATGCTACTGTGAACATTAAAGGACAGTAAGAAGTGTGCTGCAAAATGCTTGAACTTAATTTACAGTAACATTAATGCATAATTATAAGAGTAAAAAAATTTCAATACGCTTCCTCTGATTTTTAGAAGAATAAAAAGTGGAGAAAGTATTTCGTATGGCGCTTCTTGTAGCACGTTACTTTTTCTCAAAACTTTCACCCCACCGACCTAAAGGATATCTCAGGCCAATAACATTATGAAAGGTGCCTCATACAACTTTAAGCGAAACCTGGCGAACTTAACCCTGTTTTCAGCGAAGAATCTATTGGTGAATGTCATTTTTTCCAAATTAGAATTGGTTTAACCTCAGAGGTCACTAAAGGTCAGACCCTTGACCTCACGGATCTGGAGAACCAATACATCAATCGAAAGCTCTCCGTTTCCTGATTCCAAAAATATATTGCACTGGACCCTAAGCCACAAAATGGTCGCTAGGGGTCGCGAAACCTTACATTAAACGTTGAATGACACCAGGCACCAATTTTGTGGGCTAAAAAAGTCACTTGTAGTGTTTTTGGAATCAGGGAGCCAAAGCCTTTCGATTGACATATCGCTTTCCAGATCCGTGGGGTCAAGGGGACTGACCTTTAGTTACCACCAGAGGTCAAACCAATTCGAATTCGGAAAAAAGACCTTCACCAATCGATCTCACGCTGAAAAATGAGTTAAGGCCGCAAGGTTATTCAAGTTGTATGGGGCTTTTCATAATTTTTTTGTGCGCTGATATACTTTTCCTTTTTGTTGGGAAAGAAATATGCCGTTTCCTGAGGCAATCCACTGGTAAAATTACTCAACTAATTTTTCCAAAGCAGAATGTGGTTTTTTTTGCATTTTGCACTAACCAATTAATTGATACTTAATTATAGCCCATTTGGATGACCAAGATTTCACTTTTCAGGGATGAAAATGCACAGAGCAGAAAAAGCAAGCGTATTGAGTGAAAACCACGCCCACTGGGGCCTAGACACGGAATTTTGAGCTTGAAACTGCCTACTTTTGCCTACTATACAAAAGTCTGTCATGAAGGCGTAAGAGTTTTGTCTGGTATACTATACAAAACTCTAACGCCTTCATGACAGACTTTTGTACACTGGAATCCGACTGACTGCCGGTTTCCTCCCGCTGAGCTGTGTTGTTGGAATTGGACACGTCAATTTTTTTGGTTGCTGCTGCTGTTTTTTCTACAAAGTCCTGTCACTGTCACCTGTCTCTCTTCGTGTCGTGTCATTGTCTTCATTTAGGCCGGTCCGGTATCGATCGGTCAGAGTGAAATTCGCAAGTGTCCGAGGGTAAGTAAAAAGGTATGCATAAACCCTGTGCTGTCCTTATGTGAAAAGGCATCGATTCGAATGGCACCCAGGACAGACATGATGTTCTGTTAGTTGGATTTGCAATGAAAAGGACCTACGACTGATAATTGAGCGATTGCCTCTGTTTCTATTAGTGTTCCATTCTTAATTCTGCTTTAATTTACAGGACCCCTCTGTTCATGATGGCTCTTTCCCGGTGTCTGGCCCTTCTGTTAATTACGATTGGACTTGTACATGCTGCAACTCGAGAAGTTCTTAAACTAGAGCCAGGATGTACCATTCAGAATGCTGATCGAACCGTTGACATTGCATCCCAACTACTCCAGGTCACCGATAAATTGAAGATTGAGAACACAGGCGCCACCCCGTTGAAGTATTTCGTTTTTACTACCGATCCAAGCCAGAAGGACAAGCTCTCGTTCATTGGTGCTTCGTTTGGGAAGGAGTCTACACCACTTAAAGTTGTGGTTGCTCAACTTACGGAAGAGCCGGATGCCCTCGTCCACAAGATAGAGTTTCAGACTCCGCTCGGGGTCGGGAAGACCATTAACGTTGAGGTGGAAACTGTCTTCAACAAGTATTTGGTTCCTTTTCCCACTGAAATTACACAGAAGGAGAAGCAGCTCGTCAAATATACTGGAAGTCATTATCTTTTCACTCCCTACAAAGTATCAAAACAATCCACGAAGGTCATTTTGGCATCGAAGAATGTGGAGAGCTTCACGAAACTCAAGCCCTTTTCCCAGTCTGATAGCTCAATATCCTTTGGACCCTACGAAGGCATTGCCCCGTTCACATCCAGTGATTTGGTCATTCATTACGAAAACAACAATCCGTTCCTGACCATCACGAAAATGGTCCGTACTATTGAAGTCTCACATTGGGGGAATATTGCTGTAGAGGAGCATATTGACATCTTACATACTGGAGCTAAACTGAAGGTAAATTATGCGAATATCGCTTTGAATAAGTTCCCAGGCTCTTAACATCTCATGATTTTGTAGGGATCATTTTCAAGATTTGATTATCAAAGGGAGCATAATTCTGGGATTAACTCCATCAAAGCATTCAAGACCATTTTGCCTGCATCAGCACGTGATGTCTACTACAGAGATGACATTGGAAATATTTCAACTTCGAATATGTACGTGAAGCATGACTCGGTGGAATTGACCCTCCGTCCACGGTTTCCACTTTTTGGAGGATGGAAGACTCGTTATGTGGTTGGATACAATCTTCCATCCTACGAATATTTGTACAATGAGGGAGACAAATATGTGTTGAAAATGCGTCTGCTTGATCATGTCTATGACTCCATGGTCGTTGAGGACTTTACTGTCAAAATCATTCTCCCAGAAGGGTGTTCACATCTCAAGCTCAAGACACCGTACGAGATGAAGGAGTTACCAGCCTCACTTCATTTCACGTACTTGGACATTTCTGGTCGTCCCGTCACTACTCTCACCGGAAATAATTTGGTGGAGAATCATATTCAAGACTTTGAGCTTGAGTACAATTTTCCGAAAGTAAGTTAACTTTTTACTACAAGTTGTATTTATTTCCTTAAAATTGATTCTCATCTGCTGAATGAATGCATTTAATTGTTTTACTATTTTCACAGATTTACCTTCTCCGTGAGCCTTTGGTCGTGGTGGCTGCCTTCCTCGTCCTATTCTTAACCGTCCTTATTTACGTTCGTTTGGATTTCTCAATTTCAAAATCTAAGGGTGGAACCACGAGCAAGAGCTCGGCTGTCGTCGAACCCGTACTCCGACGCCATGCGAAGCGGGCTACAATCTATGATTCATTTGAGAACCACATTTCCAAGCTGAAAACGAACAAGGATGCTACCGCTTACCAATCCGCTCTTAAGACCCTGACTGCTGAGCATAAAATTGAAACCCAGGCGATCAATGACACCATTACCAAGGCTAAAGCTGAAAATCCTGAAATTACCGAAACGTAAGATACGTGGTCACAAAAATTAAACAATCATTCATAATTTTACTTACGTTTTACAGTTTACTCGAGCTCCAGCGCCTTGACCGTACATTCTGGGAAGCCCACATTGCCTACGGGCAAGTCTGCTGAGAAACTAGTAATTGGGAAAATGAGTCGTCAGCAATTCATGGATCAAGATGGTATTTTCAACCGGAAGCGAGATGAGATTGCTGAGAAAATTAATCAAATTGTCAAAACCATTTAAGGAAAATAGTACTGGTCCAGCATTATCGTCTGCTGACTTAAATATCTTCTTTCATGTTATCCTAATTACTTCACTAGCTAATATCCAAATGGGGAGAGGTATGCACTGTTAGGCTAGGGTTTAGGGATTCCTATACAAGCTATGCCTGTATGTCTCTAGTTCTTGTCCAGGTAAACCTTAATTATAACCTTTCTTTTCAAGCCTGAGATTATTTCTTTGCTAAATTCCTTTAAATTTTGTGAACTCATTCAAATAATTCAGAATTAAAATTTTTTTTGTTAGGTTCATTAAACTTGGGTTTTCATGTGAAGGAGTAAAAATCCATAAAAATCAGAGTTTTCAAGAGAAAATTACCAAGTTTGGTCAATACCTGATGTACTGGTATCAGGTTGTCTGCCATGGATTCTCTGCTTCTGATCTCTAATTAAGGGTTAATATTTTTTGCAAGCTTAAGTCATGCCGATGATGTCAAAATCCTCCGATACTGGGTTCTCAATTGGCAGATGGGAACTGAAATATTTGAAGTGCCGGTACCGAGCTCATCGAAACAAGGTAATGACAGTCTATATTCTGGAACTGTTGTAGTATTCATTTGAATGAAAATTTTTTTCACTCCAGGTTGCATCTGCTAAGCCAGCCATTGACGCTGGACCACCCGATGAAAGACCACACGTTCGTTACAAAAGGAAGAAGGCTCATATGGAAGAAGAAAGGCAGACACAGATTTTGAAAGAGAATTTGAGAATTCTGACTAAAACTGCCGAAATTATGAGAGAGCGTGATGATTATCGTCCTCAAATTACACGAAATTTGATGAAAAGAGCCAAGGTGTCATCTAAACCAACCAAGGGATCAAGCTCCCCAAAACCGCTGTCCTACTCCACCATGCTCAATTACTAAGGCAATGGAGCGGAACAATCATGTGGTTCTCCAATGGTTCCTCCGAAGATTTGGACATTATATCCCATGGTGGGCTCAAGTAAAGTATTAAACCTGACGGTTAAAAGCTGCATCTCAATTTTCAGTAAAAAAACACGTTTCTTAATTTTTCGACGAATTCACACCGCTTTCCTGGTAATAATGCTAAAAGCATTTTATTCTTATTTCTTCATTTTCACTATGTTTCTATCTCTTGAGATTCAAATTTAGTCTGTTTTTCTTTATTATTATGATTCTAGTAATAAATTAAAAATGCACGCGCAGGAAATGAAGCCTTGCCATTGACATTTACATAGCTTTTCCTTGAGTTCTTGAGATTCAAATTTAGTCTGTTTTTCTTTATTATTATGATTCTAGTAATAAATTAAAAATGCACGCGCAGGAAATGAAGCCTTGCCATTGACATTTACATAACTTTTCCTTGAGGTGTGGTGATAATGGGTGGACCCTTCAGACCTCTCTCCCCGTTTCCCATAGACACACGCATCTCACGCAGTAATTTGTTTATGGTTCTCATTGCAATTATTTTTTTTCTTGACCATGAAATTGATAATGAGAATAGGGTAAAAATAAGCAAATGAGGAAGTTTTATTGAAAATTTGGATGAGAAGTGCGTAAGGAAGGCTTTGACACACTTCCAGAATTTCCGCATCCATACTGTGGATGCTCTGGATCTTTCGCGAAACCTAGTCGTAATAGTCAATGGCAAAATATACGGAAGGCAGTTTTCAAGTATGAAGTTCGCCACGTGCCTGCTCCATTTTTCCTCTCCATTTTCTAGAGCAAGTCCTGTTTAACTGAAAGTTCCTAAAGGCCCACCACCCATTCTTCCGCCCTGTCCTCTCCAAAACATTTATCCACGCGCTACGCACTGCGTAAGGCCTATCTCTGTGGCCCAGATTCAGAACATGACTTTTACTCCCAGAGCTCTGAAAAATTCAAATTCATTTGCCAAAACATAGTCGGTGTTGGATCACCCTAAAAATCTTCAATTTCAGAATTTTTAATTTATATACCTACCGGTTAAAAAGCTCAGATGAATATTTAAATACTGGAGGTTTTTTTTATGAATGCGAAGCTAAAACCTTGCTTTTTGCTCACATTCACCGGTGATTGATTTAACCGGGTTTGCGTTGATGAAATGATTGATGCTCGAAGCTTCTTCGAGCAAGGGCTCATCGCTCCACGCGCTGTTTTGTTTTGGGAAGTGGCCATGGAAAAGTAGTTAAATCCTGATTGGATTATTATTAAATTAATATTCTGGGGAGTTTCCAGAAGAAGCTTAATCCAGGTTTCCAGAGCAAGCCTGAAGCTCCCCTTGGTCCGCCTATGCGTAACAGTTCGGAAGCTTTGCTTTCCTTCGCTTCCTCTTCTATCCTCGACACGTGGAACGCATCAACTTTGCCCCTCAACTTGAGAATAAGAGACTTGGTTGCCCTATTTTCTAGGATCGAGTCCTAGTTTTCCTATCAT
>JABASM010001607.1:0-13771 GCA_019776545.1 Brachystomella parvula | reverse complement strand
AATTCAACCGCCCCCTCTGCTGACAAAGGATGATACGTGAGAGCGACTTCGCAAGACTTCTGGGCAGGACACCCCTCTGGAATCCCTAGGCATCTCTTCCGCTCGTGACACTCCCTGAAGAAGTCTCGGATTTTGAATGGACTGATTTTCGTAGCCAAAGTCTTGTTAAGTTCTTCCGTGACATTGGAAGGCTCTCGCGGCAAAAAGTCGGTAGGTTTAGGAAGTTTTTTTGGGGGGTGGCGACCGGATTCTTCGTCGGCGGGCTTCACATCCCCTGCCGCAGTTCCACCTTCATCCTCTTCTGTTAGAATTTCTGGTTCTTCGTCCTCGGGTGGGTCTGGCTCCTTGGAACCCTTTGGCTTTGATTCTTCTAAAAATTCATTTATATCAGTGTATATGTAAAAACGCCCGCCCCGAAAATCCACTGACATGAAAATTCCCTCCCTACAAAAGCCCCCTCTAAAATCCCCTGCTAACCTAAGAACCGAACAGCAATTTAGAGGGAATTTCGGGAGAGGAGATTTTATGGGATTTTCCCAGAGGAATTTTCCTAGGGGGGTTTCTAAATGGGATTTACCGGCGAAGTCATTTTCACTAGACACCGCTGTTAGTTTCTGATTTTTTAAATGTCTAGAATGTGAAAGTTTCTTACCTTTTCCTGGCTCTGCTTCATTTGCTGGTTCTGAATTCTTCTCAGGCTTTTGATCTTCAGCCTTGTCCTTCTCAGCCTTATCCTCTTCAGCCTTCCGCTTGCCAATGGTCAGATCTCCATCTGGAATGAGTTCGCTGGGTTCTACGGGAGTAGAAACTCCATGATTTTTTTGGCGAACCGAATGAATCTCATTTTCATTGCTATTTTGCTCTTGTCTCGGAGGTGGGGATGAATCTGCGATGCTTACTCTTTTTCCAGCCCCTTTCTCTGGTTTCACGTCGATATTATTCGAAGAGAACTCGTTCGCTTCCTTCCCAAAGCCATTGCTACCTTCATTAGCAGATCCATTGAAATTCTTTTCATCACCCTCCAAAGAATTTTCAAGTGTCAGCAACACTGGTAGAATTTCTTCAATTTTTTGTCTGAGGTTGAGGCAGCGTTTGGGCCTGTTCAAGCGTTTCCTGTTCAAGCGTTATAATTGATTCAGGTGTGCTAGTCTCTTCTTCATACTCGTACTCATATTCGTACTCGTATTCATTTGCCTGGGCTGGGGGCTCTGTTGAAAGAAATTCTAATAATGGGAAGTGGGCCGTGACTATTAGTAGCAAAGCTGTATGGAAATATACTCGTCCTATCATAGTGACATTGACTCTGAGGAAAGATATGCAGCGGCAGGGAGAAAAATCTAGGAAGGCATCATCGCTGCAATTATTTTTTTTTTGTTTTACAACTTTCTTTGTACGAGCTCATTGTCAGGGGGATTTTACCTCAACACTAATTTATTTAGGTTAATCTTACTCCAGGTCAAAAATAAAATGGACAAGGGCAATATAATGCTATCAGAGGGGTTAGTGATTAGCAAGAGATTTTTTAACCTTGGAGCTGTACAGAAGAAAAATCCAAGGAAATTAAATCCCTCATTTTCTTACCAGTAGTTGAGGGAAGCTGTTTATAAAAGCTTTCCCACTGGTTGAGTTACTAGAAATTCTGGAACCAGATGGGACTATTTTCATTTTCCAGTGAAAGCGACGAACGGATCTCCTTCCCATCCCATCTTGCTTTCACCCATGGTAATCTCGGAATCGAAAACCAAAATTATAATCAAAATTTTTAGAAGGCAATTTGCAGCAATGAATGCATCTTGTTTTCCAGTTTTTCTTTTGGTTATTTTGACCTTCTTGTGGCGATTGCGGTCTGCTTTACTATCTGAAATTTTAACTCAATGGAATACAAAGTAATATAAACCGCATTATAATTAATCCCAATTTGCAAGTGTTCTTGTGAAATCTATTCAGCACTAATAGTTCTCTTTTATTCAGTAATTGAAAGATTTAGAGTGTGGCATTAGGCTGGCTGGTGGGTTGAAATCATTTTAGGCATCGGTGGCTGATATTTGTGGTGTTTGCTATGATTCCCGAAGACGGCAAAGAAATAATTCCTTGGAATTCGCTTAGTGAAAGTTCTAGTGAAAATGATGGTAAAATTGAAGCTTCCTTCATTTCCATTGCCGACCTGCCTCAGTGCAATATTTACAAAAAGCATGCAGAAATTATTGCTCCTAATTTTTTTTCTGTCTTCAGAAACAGATTCAGAGGAAAACCCCAGTGGGATGGACGAGGACCTCCTTACGGATGAGCATATCCTGGACTACGTCGCACTAACCAACAACGATGGTGACCATGGTGGGTCCTTCCCAAAAACCTATCTCGTCATTCGTCTTTCACCAGCGATCCAACCTGCTGCTGTCACCTGGTTAGTTGAGAAAATTACTGGGAAGAGGCAGGATGGCGGGGCTGAGCTGCTCGTCCGCTGTCAGCCATTTTTAGGAAAAAGTAAAGAGGTGAGTAGGAATTGCAGCGCGTCTTATTTTGTTAAGCTTTCTCCGCTCTTGAGGCAGCCGTATCCAAAAAGCTATGAGTCAGCTGCATTAGTTTAAAACGCTGGGATTTGTATTCGCGTGGTTCGCGTCCAGTTTTTAAAACGCTGAAAACTTGTCTTGTTTGACATAAGCCTTCCTTGTAATGGCAACGCTGCTCACAGAGGGTCTTGGAAGCGCACTAAAATCGCTCGCCCGCCGTCATAAAAAGTACAGAGTTCGGTTGCGGCAATAGCTACCGCTAGCACAACCCAAAAAAGGGCAAGCGCTAGCGCAACTAGCAGCTTTTCTCAGGAACAGGGCACAACTAGGGGCTTCCCTGAGAAAAAAAGAAGGGCTAGGGTAACTAGCGGCTTTAAATTCGATATCACAGCGATACCGCAATTCGCAAATGCGCTTTCCGAAAATCTCGGAGCGCATCCGGATTCGCGCTAGCGCCAACCGTAAGTTGCGCAAGCCGCAAGTTGCCACTGATAACACTGAAAAAGAAAAATTTTTGTCTTGTTGTGGATTACCATGCAGCCAAATTTTTTTGGCCCCAAACATGAATCTCTCCTTCATATGTGTCCGTATGTATGAAACTGAAGTTTTTTAACTGGCTGATGCCAAGAATTTTACCTGTGATATATACAGTCCGGAAATGCTTCTGCAATCCTGCATATTAGGAAGCAAACTTTCGCTTTTCGTGCAGCCCTATGCTCTAAACTTATATTTTTTGTCTTCTTTTTGATCTAAAAATTTTTTTCATCCCCTGGAAAATTTTTTCAGAGTCTTGTACTTCATGTGACAGCAAGCAAGCTCAAATTCCTGGAATGTGCCGAGTATTTAGAGCTTAAGAAATTAGACTCAAGAGGGGTACTGCGTGAGTTCAACGTAGCTGACCTCGATGACTTCCTGCATGGAAATGTAAAGCTCGAGAATTTACTGACAGCAGCAGAGAAGCAGCTCATTGTAACCCATGAGCTTGAAAATATCCGAGTAACATCTTCAGATACCATTGTCCCTGGCTACCCTGGGATACTTCTTCATACCGGTCAATCAGTCTGTAAGTAAAATATATTCGAGCTCAGTTTCATGATCTTTACAAACTCTTTATTTTCAGTTAACATATACTTACAAGAAGAATTAATTCAAGACTTTTTCCCACTCCATGACAAAGAAGACCTGGAGAAATTGGGGAAGCAGTGGTACTACGCTTTGTTCCGGGCTCAACCTTTTCGTAAGCTTCATTTTCTGGAACTGAAAACAAGAAATTAAAATGGGGATTTTTCACAGATGAGATTCGACAGTATTTTGGGGACGCCATTGCTCTATACTTCTCCTTCCTTGGATTCTACACTGTGTCCCTCATTGCTCCAGCACTCTTTGGAATAGTTCAGTTCTTCCTATCAGATGCAACGGCTGGAAACAGTCTCCTCTTTTTCTGCGTCTTCAATTTAATCTGGGTAACAATTACTCAGGAGCTCTGGAAAAGGAAATGCTCCGAGCTGGCTTATACATGGGGAACGCTTCGGATGACGACATGGGAGGAACCAAGGGCCAATTTCAGGGGGGTGATGGCCATAGACCCAGTTACGGGGAGGTACCAGCCAGTCTCACCCTGGTGGCAAACAAAGCTCAAGGTCTACTGTGTCTCTCTCCCAGTCGTCGCTCTCTGCCTAATCTGTGCTACCTGGATTATGCTCNGGAAGCCAAGCAGCGCCATGGGTCTAAAGTGGCAGGGTGGTTAACGATGCTTCCGTCCATTGGATACGCTATTCTCGTCTGGTTCATTAACAACGCTTACAGGAAGCTCGCCACATTTCTTACAGAATGGGGTAAGTCCTTATTTTTGCATGCAAAAATTTTAGTGGCTGCAACGATATGTTTTCTCTCGGAAAATGTTTTTTGATTTTCTTAAAATCAAAGTTTATTTTTTTAAGGAAAAAAATATTAATTTTTTTTTAATTCAACAGAAAATCATCGCACGCAGTCATCGTTCGAGCGTCACCGTGTTACGAAACTAGTTTTCTTTGAATTTGTCAACACGTTTATGTCCCTCTTCTACTTGGCCTTCTACATCCAGGATTTTGAGATGCTAAAAAACCAAGTGACAGTCATGTTGATTGCTATTCAGTTTATTAACCACTTCCAAGAGGCTCTTCTTCCTCTTGTCATCAGGCGAGGCTACGTCTTTGTAAGCCCCATCCCATAGCCTCATTTCTGGAAACCAATTTAAAGCTTTGATTTTTTTTTCAGGGTAAAGGCTACATTCAACTGAATTTTCCAAATGTAATGGAGAGACTTGGGAAATTCTACGAGAAAATATCTAAAATGACTGCCGAGCTTCCTACCATGAAGAAAAAGGAAAGTACGGCCGTGGATTTTTTTGCTTCATCTCCTACAGCCCTAGGTCTCCAGTGCCTGGAGTCTTGGGAAATTCTATGAGAAAATATCTAAAATGACTGCCGAGCTTCCTACCATGAAGAAAAAGGAAAGTACGGCCGTGGATTTTTTTGCTTCATCTCCTACAGCCCTAGGTCTCCAGTGCCTGGAGCATAATGACCCTAGAATTGAAGTTGCATTTCAGCAGAAAGATATGGATACTTACGAGGTGCGAATCCCTGATCCAAATTATTTTACTCAAACTTATAAATTTTAAAACTTTTAATTGCAGGGTTTGGATGATTACCTAGAAATTTTCATTCAGTTTGGATACGTTTTTCTTTTTTCTGCTGTCGCACCGCTGGCAGCAGTTTACGCAATCATTAACAATGTAATTGAGATACGAGCTGATGCCTTCAAGCTTTGTAAAGTTTCCCAGCGCCCACTTGCAAAACGAGTAAAGGATATTGGCGCATGGCAGGTAAGTAAAAAAAAAATGCCAAAAACCTTGGGTCATTTCTCGACTGACTCGCGTCTTTGACCTTATTTCTAGACTGCGTTTGAATGCATCGGTGTCATGGCCGTGACCACGAACTGTGCTCTGCTGTGTCTCTCCCCGAACCTTCGAGCCTTCGCTCCAAACATGACGTCGGCTGAATGGCTCCTCCTCTTTGTTGTTGTAGAACACTGCGTGATAGCACTCAAACTAGCGCTTGCTCAACTCATCCCTGATATGCCAGCATGGGTCAAAGTCTCTCTAGCGTGCCTCGAGTACCGGTCACGCCAAGCCCTGAAAAATGAGGTAAAAACCTATCGCATTTTTTTTTTGAAAAAATTTGAATTTTCTTGTTTTTTGTTTAAAACCCAGCAAACTTTCAAGGCAAGACGGCAGCTCACCCGACGTTTCAAAACCATTCATTTTGCACGAAAGAAAAGCCCTACCTCCACCGCTCAACGTCGTAAAAATCCTAAGCGACAAAACGGTGACTCACAAACTAAAATGAATTCCTAAAAAGTAAAAACGTTAATGCAAGCAGTCATTATACACCTGAAAAAAAGGATTTAATTCGTCATTATAATAAACTCAACTTGATTTACACATAAGTTTGAACACGTTTGCAAATATATTCATCTATATTTTCTTTATAGCTATTACATAGCTTGACTATACATATAGGAATTTCTATGTATAAATTATTTCTTTAGAATAATTGTGATATATACCTTTGTTTTACCAGGTAAAAAAAATTGTAAGTTATTGTGGTCGTGGTGTGGTCGTCCTTGGTTTTCCAGCAGGCGAAAGCCCAACTGTTGAAACGGGACCAGTGACAGTAGCTGGAGAGATTGGTTTAATAGGCTTGAATCTGAACGTACCTGGGCTAAACTGTAGAGGGCGGAACCCGCTTGAAGCCATGACACCATTCCCAAGAACCGGTTGTCCTGGTCGCAGAGTGATTCTGTGAGCTGATACTGGAGTGATGGTGCTGGTAGTTACAGTACTCGTTGTGGCCCTTGGCTGCATAGGAGGCCGAATTGGAGCGAGCGTGATCACACGTTGTTGTGGAAGGGTGTTTGGTTGGATCAGTCGAGATGAGGAAGGATACTGGTTCAAAGTCGGCAATGATAGTCTGCCCATTACTGGTTTAATGGGGTTTTTCTCAACGTTCTGAGACTGCGGAATTCGGATGACCTGAGCTGAAGCTGTTACTGGTTTAGAGCCGACTGTATTCCTCAACTGGCGAATTTGGTCTGGACGCAGTGTAATGATACGTTGTTGCGAGACAGCAGTTGTGGTGGTGCTTGGACTTGGTCCACTGCTGACAGCTGGGCCCAGGACTCCAGTTCTAATAGCTTGTCCTCCCTGAATTGTGAATCTAGTCCCTGTAGTAGCCAATGTCAATGGTGTTCTCCACTGGAGTTGGCCTGGACTAAGGAGGATCTGGCGTGGGCTGCTCCCAGTCTGCGTAGGGGTGGTTGACCTAGGTGCAACTTGCCGTGTCCCAGCCTGCATAGGAGTGGTTGACCTAGGTGTAACTTGCCGTGGCCCAGCCTGCGTTGGCGTGACTGAGGTGGTTGCCCTAGGTGTAATTTGCCGTGCCCCAGCTAGCGTTGGTGTTGTAGAGGTGCCCAACCTAGGCGAAGGTTGCCTTGTCACGCTCAGACCAGTAGTTGAACGAGCTCCAATCCCAATTGGACTTTTGACCGTAAATCTGGGAGGCCCCGCGGCTTGAGCTGGAGAAGCTGTTGCAACCAACGGAGCTGGAGAAGCTGTTGCAACCAACGGAGCTGGAGAAGCTGTTGCAACCAACAGAGCTGGAGAAGCTGTTGCAACCAACGGAGCTGGTGGAGTTGGACGAGGGGCTGGAGATGGAAGGCGGGGCGTGGGATTTACCAATCTAGGAGCTATGGATGTCGATGTAGCCGCCGCCGGTGACCTCTGTTGGACTGCCCGGGTTTGAGTCTTTTGGAGGAGCTTCTTTTGACGCTCTTCGTCAAGAGTGAGATTAGTTGAGGCTGACTTGTTGTAGAGCAGCATAGGATTGTAATGGCTTTCGATGATGTGGACGAAGCACTCACGGATTGGCGTTTCTCCAATGTCGCAAAATGGGCAACGAATTCCAATTGCTTCACGAAAGTGGTAAGTTTTCATGTGATGAAAAAAATTTCCGCGGGAGACAACAGTGTGGAGACAGAGGATACACCGAATGAGTCCCTTCTTTGTGTAGCACTCCTGAGTGTCAGCGATCCTTTTATGTGGATGGAGGCAGACATCGCAATGGAGCATGCCCTTAGCTAATTCCAGCATCACCTCGGAACTGGCTCTCCGATTTGTGCATGTCTGAACATGGAGGCTCAAATGAATCGTGTCTCTAAATTTTGCGAGGCAGCAAGAACAACGGAAGTCCGGATCCATGATCATGAGAGGAGCATACTCCTTGTGGTTCTGTGTAAGATGCTGACGAAGTCCTACTTTTGCCTCAAAATGTTTTTCACAAAAGCCACAATATAATTGCGGAGGAGCGGTAGGCTTCCATACTCCAATTGGCACTATTTCGAATGCATCCTCTCCCTCATTTGGACAGCAAGTTGCCAGATGCTCCACCGTATCCTTCTTTTCCATCAACTGGTCACAGGTTTTGCATTTGTACCAGTCCACTGTGGCGTTCATCCCGGCGGATATTGGAGGCATTGTGGCTGAAAGTCTTCTGGTTCTAACAGGCTCGGGTGGAGCAATGAGCTTGGAGGGCTGAGTTACGGGTACTCCACGAACGCTCTTAACTTCCCCAGCACTTCCAGTTGCTTCTAATCTGTTTGGGGTTACAATGTGAGCCTCGATTTCAATGTCGTGTTGCTTTTTCATATGAGCACGGTAGAACTGGATAGAACTCGAAGGGAAGTGACTGGAACATAAGTGGCAGATTACGTGCTCGACTCCGGCGATGGGTTTCTTAAGAGGGAACTTGGCATTTGTTGCATCAGAGGCGAGTTTGAGCTGCTCATTTCTCATTCTCAGTTCGGCAGCAGCAGCGGCGTCCTCTTTCTCTTTCTCAGTGATTAGTGGTGAGTCTTCAACTGCTGTTAGGGGAGGGGGCATTGTAAAATTGCCCACAGTGCTCACGATTAAGGGCACGTCGGAATCATCATCATCATTCTCGTCATCAGCTTGTTCAAAAATATTGGTGGCGATGTTGAAGGGGGTGGGGCTAGAGAATTCAGTTTCTGATTCATCTCCCTCCTCTTCCTCATCCTCTGCTTTCTGATCACCCTTATCCTCACTGGCGTCTTCTTTATCTTCTACCTCCACTATCTTATTTTCCTCAGCTCCGTTTACAACGACTTCAGTGATTTCCAGTTCGTCATCCTCCGCTTGCTCTTCCTGAACTGCTTCCGCCATTTTCTCTCCTTCTTTAATGACCTCACTCGTGATATTTTCCTCGTCTGTCTTCTTCTCTTCCTGAGCCTCGACTGGAATACAATCCTCTTCGCCCCCTTTTTTCTCTTCCTGAATTTCGACTGTGATATTTTCATCTTCCTTCACTGCTCCGTCCGCCTCGACTTCCATTTGCTGGATTCCACCTTCAACTGATTCTATAACGATCTGCTCGACTTCTGCAACTTCACCTTCCTTGCTCTTTTCTTCGGGTTTTTGAATTTCGTCCTCATTGATCTCCTCTCGGGCTTCTACAATTTCGTCAACATTGCCCTCCTCTTGCGCTTCTACAGTTTCGTCTTTATTGACCTCCTCATGAGCTTCCTTAATTTCATTGTCTCCGCTCTCTTTTTCCGCTTCCTTCGTTTCTCCTTCTCTGACTTCATTGACCTCCTCCTCCTTTTTCTTACTTTCTTCCTCAGCATCGACTTCTTCACCGGCCGTCTTGATCTCATCCCCATCTTCATTTTCCTCACCATTCTCAGATTTTTTAGCGTCCCCAGCGTCAGCTTGTACTGGTTTGGATGGATTTGGCACGACGATGATTTCCTCCATTGCATCGGATTGAACGATGACGTCAGAGTTTGGGCTCTTTGGTGCGGAAGTACTGTAAACATCTTCTATTTTCAAATTGTTCCCATCATCTTCCTCATCCTCTCCTTCATTTTCAATTGTAAAAATTTCAGGACTTCCGCCATCCGTCTCCACTATTTCTATGATTGTGTCATCGGGAGCAAAAACAGCCTCTCCATCAACCTCAACTATGACCGAATCCGGCATGACCTCTGCCTGGAGATCTTGCGAGAGGGCATTTTGAGCCTGGAGTATCTGATGTTGCTTCTGAGCCTCAGCTTGAGCATGTGAAATGGCTTGTGTGAGGATTTTCCTGGAACTCGGACTGTGATATGTTGTGAAGTTGACGAAAGTGTTCCCAGAGCTCGTGCTTATCAATGCTTTGCTTCTTCTGCTGCTTCTGGTGAGTGTGGGTGGTGTAGAAAAGAGAGCAACGGGGATTACAGTTTGTCCTGGTCTGGAAAGAATTCCTGGTCGGATTGTGTTCATGGGACGAAAACGGGAAAAAGGAGGTTTTCGAAATGGTGAGGCCAGTCGCAGCGATGGCATCTTCGAATAATTCCGATTAGGCTTCGGAAGTTGCGAGGCTAATGGGCTGAGTCGAGGGGAAAATGTTGATGAGACGCTCGTATTAGATAAGGGTTTGGGTTTCTGAATTTCCGGAGACACATCATCATCTTCTTCTTCTACCGTTACCACTTCCTGAGAAAATTGTGATGAAGAAAATTCCGTGTTTAACCCATCGCCATCCTCTACTCGAACTGGAAAACAAAGGAAGATTAACAAAAAATTTACTGGTTCATTCGCTTTAGTTGTTCTTGTGACTTACGATTTTGACAGGAGTTGCGATTCCCAGCCGTGACCTTTTCAGGGTCTACTTGATCGTGACGACAGTTCTTCTCCTTACAGGGGAATAGAATATCTTCTCCATGTTTATAGGCTTTGACCTTTTTCATCTTCCCATCGTACTCGAGCTGGACGTCAATGACCTCTGACTGATCGGAGAATCGCTCAATGACATCCCTCTTCAACCCATGCTCCCCTGGATTCTGTTTAAGCGTCGTTAAGGAAGCCACTCTGGTGCTCTTTCTTTTTGCTTTCTTCCCTCCGAATGGGTCAAAACGACGGAAATCGGCTCGAAATTCTTCGTCTTCCTTTTCCAGGGTTTCTATTAGCTTCTGCCCTCCTTGGGCTTCGAACTCAGAAAATAGCTTTTTCGTGTCCAGTAGCATAGGAAGCGTCTCGTACTTTTCATCAAATTTTTTACAGATCCGATGAACCTCGCTCTCAGTTATTGAAGCGTCTACGGTAAACAGTAAAATAAATATTGTTGGTGAAATGGAGAAATTATTTCATGCAATAAACTATAAACTTACATATTCCTCGTCGTTCTTTCTGCATCTCGTTCCAGAGATCGGCAGCATGATTTACTAAACGACGACCTATATAAAGAAAACGCATTGTTAGACCTGCCATTAAGATTTAATAGTGAATATTGCTAATTGTATGGTCATACTTTTAGCAGAACTTCGCACTTGTTGCTGCATCAAACTGACGGACTCGTAGCTGAGCGGCGGTAAACATTTCGAAGAGACACGATGACCCATTTTCTTAATGAATTCAGATATTTCCTCCTCCTGATCCATATCTTACATTCAAAATAAAAAATAAAAAATTAGCCCAAGCCTTAAACGTTTTACTCTTCTAGCAACCAATTACTCACTTACCTAATTTTAGCCTTTTAGCTTCGATTTCCAATTCCTCAAATGACCAATTCAACGGCCCCTTGTAAAGGCCCGGATTTTCCTTTAGTTTTTTATCGATCTCCGTTGTATCTCGCTTCTTTATCTTAGACTTTTTAGTAGACGTACTTGCAGGGGAGGCGGTGCTACGCCTTCTAGCCTCCTCACCTCCATGGAATCGTTTCATGATTTACTGTGGCCCAACGAGAGCTACACAACCCTCACCTACAAAATACAAAAAAAAAAAATATCAGCATTTGTTCAAAAGTAATTAAAAAGTCTAAAATCCCCTCTGTCCAACCCCTTAAATTAGAGTATTACTCTGAAGAAGAGAAATATCATCAGTACATTATATTTCATTTGGTATTAATTTAGCGCTGTTCCTAAACCGAAGAAAATGGCGATAGTCAGTCAGGACGAGGATACTGGCTGGATATGACTTCGAACGTCGTAAACGATGGGAAAGGTACTACAATGTTGAAAATAAACCCCATCTAAAATAGTTGGGAACTATACATACGCGCAGAGACGTGTTAGTTTCCAAAGCAATTCCCTCTATCGTGATTGGAACAAGAAGAACTCCGCCATCATGGTCGCCATAGAAAGGAGTACAAGGACCAGAACATGAATGGAAGGAGTACTGGAACTTACCAATTGACAGCTAACAGCTGACTCGGGCCCCAACGAGGAAAGCAGAAGAATAATGGGGTTCCTTTCACTATAGTATAGAGCTGAAACAGTAGAAATGTGTACGTTTTATAAGTTAATTGAAGAGAGGTAACTGAACTCTAAGTAGGAGTCGATAGTAAAAGTACCAGGATCGAAGTGCGTGGCAATGGATGGAGGATATAATAAAATAGAGATCCAAGACTATACTAAAAACTCACAACGCAAACTCAATCACCAAACCCCGAGCAAGGGTTGACTGCATAAAACGCAGGGATGCAGATAAAAGCAAAACGCTGCTCTCTCTTGTTGGATTCAACTCAGAAAAAGCCCTCACTTTCAAAAAATGAAGAGTCGGATTTAGCTCTAAAAATTAGTACAGTGAGGGGTGCTCAGTTAGATTTGAGCAATTTAAGCTTAAACTCATATAAAAGGGCAAGATTTGCAAGAGGATTCTAATGTCGTTAGTGAACTTATAAAATGGATGAAAATTATGCTAGAAAATAAGGAACAATCCTAGCATATAGGTCCCGCAAAATACCACACCGAAAGTCTCCAGAGCCCCAAAGCAAGCTATTGGTTAATGTAGGGATACAGCGTCGTCTAATTGGCTGTTTAGTTCCCGCGCTCCCGAGACTTTCGAGGCATTAGGATTTTCCCCTAAAAGAGTTCGAAATTCCCGCACTAACCTAACAAACCTAACAACATACGGAATGAATACTTGTAGGGGACCTATACCGTTTGCCTCGTTAGTCCCCGGAGGTGGGAGG
The DNA here is from genome assembly GCA_019776545.1 of Brachystomella parvula. NCBI lineage: Eukaryota > Metazoa > Arthropoda > Collembola > Poduromorpha > Brachystomellidae > Brachystomella > Brachystomella parvula. Next base: position 1,197 of record JABASM010001607.1, on the reverse strand, counting down.
GGTGCAATACTATATATCCATCCGACTGATATACAGCAAATAGCACCCCTCCCACCTCCGGGGACTAACGAGGCAAATTAGGATATCGAAACTAAATAAAAGATATTACAAACCTTTGGAAATGATTTTTGGAAAACATTTGCCTCTAAGCGTGGAAGAATTCTCACAATGGAACGTACTGAATGTGTTGCACCTCGAATTCCGAGATTTTTCTTTATAAACACCTTCAAATACTCAGCTAAGGAGCTGAACTTCTCTCGATTCACTTTTGAGTTTTTTGGAAATTAGAGCCAACCTTATTTTTTAGCCCGTTTCGGAAAATCTTTACGGGATTTAAAACGAAGTAATTGTAGTTTTAAGAAGTGGAAAACAAATATTTTTCAAAGATCTTAAAAGCGTCAATTTTTAAGTGTAATATCCCATAAGTACTTTTAGAAATAGGCTAAATAGCAAGGGGGTCTCAACTTCAGAAAAATTAAAAGTGAGTTGAGTTAACTTCAGCTTACTTAGTTTTTAATTTGGAGGTGACATAAAGCAAAATTTTGGAATTTGAGCTCTAACACGTCGATACGTTCTCTTGTTAGTCGATCGTCAGACTGTTCTCGAGCACCCATTTGCCCCCATTTTTTTTTCTCGAAAATCTCTATTATTTTGAGCCAGCTTTGGAGAGTTATTTTCTTGTTTCGCTGGATTTAAAGGATTAAATGTGCTATGGTTTGTTTGAAAAATTGGAAGTTCGAAACGGTCAAAGTATTGAACACGATGTTTAAAAATGTGTCCAATTTTGTTAGCACAGTCAGCTTTCCGAGGGTTAAAAGTATTTGTATACGATGTAGATCTAATACGATGCTCACCACTGTAAAAAAGAAAAATACGCCTTTCAATTTATTGCGGGAAACTCAATACCAAAACCATGTGAATGAGAGGGTTTTTCCCGACAACCAACCAAGGCCCTTCTTTCGTACGCATCACTTGTTGCTTAACAGGGGTTATGATTAGGTTAAAACTATGTTTTTGAAATCAACTATTTAATGCTTGTACTTGGATTTCAGTGCTAGGTTCCAGTATCAGCTTACACTTTCAACCTGTTAAGAGCTGCGACCCGCATCTCTGTAACTTATAGGTGAGTCAATTATTTAACCCTTCTGCTGGATAGTGTAACTTATATAGTTTGGTTAAACGCTCGGTTTCTACAGA
>JABASM010001606.1:0-13772 GCA_019776545.1 Brachystomella parvula | reverse complement strand
GATTCAAGTACTATTTTTGGATTTAATTTGATTTTTGAAGGTTTTCTGAACACTGGGCGTGAAGCACGTGGGAACATGGGGCTGAAGGACCAAAATTTGGGTCTGAAGTGGATACAAGAGTCTATAAAGGATTATGGTGGAAATCCTAATCTCGTGACTTTGATGGGAGAGAGCGCAGGAGGAGCCAGCGTTAATTATCACATGATCTCACCACTATCTGATGGTAAGAAATTAGCTTCTTAGCACGAATAGAGTCCGGAACTTGGAAAATATGTCTTGCGCAGGTCTCTTCCACCGTGCGATTTCTCAGAGTGGAACTGCGCTCTGCCCCTGGGCCTTTGTGAAGAATACTTTAGAACAGGGGAAGCGATTAGGCTCCAAATTAGGGTGTCCAAGTGGGGGTTCCACAGAAGCGCTCATGAAATGCCTAAAGGGAGTCGATGCTCACAAAATTACGGAAGCACAGAGTGAAATAGGGGTGAGTCACTTTTTTTTTTTGAGTTGCCTTTTACTTTTACTTTGTCAGTTTTTATTTCCCAACTCCCATTTTGCATTCAAGTGAATTCCACAAGATCTTTTACTCGATTTCTAGAATTTTTTTGCCGAAAAAATTGCATTCTATGGACCGTCTGTCGAATTCCATACTGGAGAAGATGCGGATATTTTTATTCTAGAAAACCCAGAAGACTCTGCCGCTGATGGTCAATTGGCTCGCATTCCGTGGTTACTGGGTATTGTCCCACAAGAAGGTGCTTACCGAAGTTTAGGTAACGGGAAAAGCAAAAGATAATTTTTTTGGAAATTCTCTGACTTTTTGATTTAATATTTTAACCCACTAGCACTTCTAAGCAAGGACAGTGACATGGAGGCTATGAATACAAAGTGGAACGAAATGATGCCTCGAAGTTTGCTATATGATAAGGATGACATTGTCTCATCACAGATTCGGGAATATTATTTTGGGAACAAGAAGAAAATCACAGCCAAAGATTACAATGCGCTTACATCCATGTTCTCAGATCGTTACTTCTTCAAGTGCACTCGTTAGTCAATCAAATTTTTATCGAGATCCTGGATTGGTTAAAAGCTTTTTCTGCCTTACAGATGATGCAGCCATTTTTCATGCTAAGGATTCACCCACATTTTTGTACGAAATGAATTACAAGAGCGACTACAGTTTTGCGGAGGCGTCTGCGACAAAAGGGACCTATCCTCTGATGCTAGAAATTCTGTACAGCTACGCTAAGAAAAAGCTTTACAAGCAATTGGGGTGGGAAGTACCGGACTATGGTAATTTTAACTCACTAGAAATTCAGCGATCGGTTCATTTTTTGACTTACTAATTTAGGCGTTTCTCACGTGGACGATCTCCAATATTTCTTCAAACTGATATTTTTACTGGACATCCCAAAAGATTCACCACATTATGCCTTTTCTAAAGACTTAATTAAACTCTGGGTCTCTTTCGCTAAAAATGGGTACTAATTGAACTATAAAATTTTTTTTGAATATAACAGCGTTCTCCTCATTTATTGTTTTCCAGGCGTCCATCAAAATTTAGAAGCGTTGAATGGCAAAGTTTGAGCAACAAGGAACCGATCCAATACTTTTCACTCGGGAAAGAAGTCAAAATGATTAATGAGCGGTCGACGAAAAATATCGAATTCTGGAAATCGCTTTACATCTGAATCTGGTGCTTTGTGGAAATCCCTGGCAAATAGATGATTTGATGTAAACAGTAGCGATGCTCTGATGACGATATTAGTCTAAAAAACCAGTTTGACTAATCACTAATGAATTATCGGTGCATCATTGAAAATGAGTGAATCATTAAAGTGATTAAGGATGGTGAAAACGTGGAAATTCAGCTCGTTGACTATTCATCGATTCAAAATTAATTCATCATTGGCGATCCCTGGCGAGATAAATTTCTTTCGATTGTACAGATCCATGAGGTGAAGAGACTGACCATTGGTGATTTAGTCGCCTCGGGTGAGTGCCCCGCTTCCGTCCCGTACCAAAGGTGGGTACGAACTATACGTCAAGTTTTATTAAAATCCACCGGAGCATCCTATCTCGGCTTCTATCTTTTTCTTCCCCTTCCCTTCCAAATGGAAAATTGAAACCACACAAAATTCTTTAGCATTATATAAGCTTTCTCTACCTTTAATTATTTAAGTATGCATTTCAGTAGGAAAACGCTTGAATTTGGTTCCACTATCTTGTTATTTTGGATATCGTATGTTCGAGATTCGATTCGAATGACACGCGGAGACCTCACGTGGAACATACATGGCTTCGTTTCTTGAATCAAAATGTTGAAATTCGGAGCATTGAAATCCGCATTCTTTAAAAGGGAAAAGAACGATTGGAAATTGGATTTTTAAATAAATTCCAGAATCGAATCATTCGAGGTTCGAGTTCGAGCAAAACATTCGAATTTCTGAATACTGCTCCGCTTGGCTGGCGATGGAGCCCCCGCGAAAATTGAGCATGTGAAAAGCTGCAAAGTGCTGAGAAGTTGCACATCTTTATAGCTTTGATTGTTTATAAAATTAAACCGATTAATCGGTTAAAAATGTTGAAAACCCCAGTTTGTCAACTGACAAAGTTACTTCAGAATTTTTCCATCAATTACATTGAAGGTGGACGCAGTCATACATCTATAACTTCACCATTGCTATCAGCTGTTCCAGTTCGCTACCGATGGTTTGCCTCCAAACCTCCTCTTCTACGTAGATTTGGTTATGACGACAAGGTAACTAGAACAACCTTTCTATCTACATATACATTAACCTTAATGGCAATGCCTATTGCGTTTCTTCCAGGTGGCATGGTCTGGAACATTACCAAGGGTCGAAGGACTGAGCAAAAGACTTCCAATACCGCCCTACACTCCACCCAATCGTTGGACTGAGAAAAGAGCCCTCTTTGGTCAGAATGATTACATTGATATCCTTGGGGACGGGTCACTGCATCCGACACAAATCAGCTACTCTGTCCCCGCTTGGCTCAAGGGATTCAGAGGAACTGAATATCAAGTAAGTTGGGCTCCTGCAGACTATTAGATGGCGTAGAAACTGAAGAGACAATAAATCCTTTTTTTTCCAGATGCTTCTGCGAAAGCGAAAATTCTTTGGAATTGGGCTGCAGAAGGCTAATCCAGAAAAGTATCACGAACTCAACAAACGCCTCCGTTACTTATTCGTAACTCTGAATTACCATCGACGATGGAAGTTTGATCAAAATAAGTAGAATATTTTATAACTGCTCAGTAGTTCGGGTTTGAAATAAACCCCAGGTCAGTCCTCGTTTTCATGCTCTTCCTTCAATCAAGTTCTGGGGTAGTTATTGTCACCAGTTTCCCGACGACTGGCTCTAGCCCCGCGTTGTAGCAAAAAAAAAATCATGGTGAAATACTATTTTTTCAGACAATTCATTGTTCATTAAACTATCAGACTCTTTAACTTCAGTTTTGCGGTAGTAAACACTATTCAGGAGCAATGTCCGGAGAAGGTAATTAAAACTCATAAAAGTAAGAGGTGAGTGTCCAGTACATTGGTTAATTAGAGAATGGTTTTCGGGAATCACCGTTTGAGTCTTCGAATTCATTTAAGGATTTTAATTGGGTCTCATTCATCGAGAGCGCAGTATACACATAGTATTAACCCTTATTTTAATTGCACCGCTGTGATTCAAGCATTCCAGGTTGATCAAATATCTGCAATATTTCATCATATCCATCCTTGGCTGCTGCAGTTTGCTTGTCGGCTATTTCCAGTTNGCTGTGATTCAAGCATTCCAGGTTGATCAAATATCTGCAATATTTCATCATATCCATCCTTGGCTGCTGCAGTTTGCTTGTCGGCTATTTCCAGTTCTGGAGTTGTTCTTCGAGATGCTGCAAAGCTCTGATAGCCTCCCTTTTATTCAAAGCTGACCTAGTTCAGAAAACACGGAAGCAAGCACTAATTTCCTCTCAGTTACTCACTACACCTTTGCTGACGCTGTCACCTCAGTAGAGAGGAAATTCTGAAAATGGTAGTCTTCGATTCTCTTTCAGCTTCTGTACTAATAGTGCTCGCAGTGATAAAATATTGCTCAACTGCTCCGTCGATTGAGCCTGAATTGAATGGGATGCTAAATGAATACGAAGGTGAGATTAAGCGTCTCCTAGATATCTTCGTGAGCAAGGACCAGAATAATTTCAACGTCAAACTTTCCACACCTGATGGATCATTTCTGCAGAGCTATAACCTTCACCCAGGTAATCACTTAAAATTCCTCACTTTGAAGTCAATTGGCCGATATTAAAACTTAATTTAATAATAGCCGGCTCACCCTTTGCAAACAATTTTACGTTCAAGCAATTAGATGTTGGAAAGAATGGGGAAATTCTGTCTGAAGAAGACACAGCGCCTGATGATATGCTGGAAAAAGTTTCCAAAAGTTTTTTTGTGGATTCGGATTTAAATGCCATACTGAAGATCGTGGAGGACCCTAACACAAACGGATATCGACTAGTGAGGATAAAATTCAACAATTCGTAGTAATGTGCTTGAAACTCGGATTAAGAATTTTTGAATAATTTTAGGAAGGAATTCTTCCAGAGGGTAGAGTCTCCTGCGTGGAGGGTGAAGACGCCATTACTCATTTCCTACACACCTCAAACGAATCTAAAAGAAAGCGTGGAACGGATTCCAAAGCTGAAAATGACGCTGGTACACATCAAATTTAACTTATTTTTTTTTTCAAATTTAAACCAAAAATTCCGAAAAATTCTAGTTGACATGCACCGACCGACGATTGCTGGGCGTGCTGCTCCAGGATCAATTGTTACTGCTGCCCCTGAGCTTGCTTTACTCTTTGACTTTGAAAATTCAAAATTTTTTAATTGGGAGAAATCACGACTTCTCGACTACGCATCTGTACTCGTCAACGCCGTGAACAACAGGTACGCTACAATGGACGACCCGAAAATTACGTTCACTCTTGCAGGAATTTATACAACAAAGGTAAGGAGAAAGCAGTAAGCATCTGAAGTCGTAATCTTTTGTAATCAATGCCAGCTTTAAATTCCTGCAGTCCAAAGACGTTGAAAAGCATTTTGAGAAAGCTAAAATGGAAGGGTATTATGATACTATCAAATTGGTGGAATCCTTTAGCTACTGGCTATTTGAAAACAAAGGAAATCTAGGGAAGTATGACATCATACAAGTTTTGACCGCTGTTCCATTCGACGGTGCGAGACAAGGAATCGCTGCTTTGAAGGGAGCTTGCTGGTCAAATGGGCCTGATAAGCGGGACTTAGCCGTCGGACTTGTCCGTGATTTTGGGGGGTAAGCCTTGTTAAGAGATATAAGGAATAGTAGCTAAATTTCGAAAATTTCAGGGTTTGGGCTGGAGCTGCAACACTTACTCATGAAATAGCTCACACGTGAGTAGCCTAAAGAATGTATTAACCTCAACTAGTTTTAAGACAGTTTTTTTCAGGTTAGGAAGCGTGCACGACGGGAAAGAAGCAGACGCAGCAAGTTGCCCATGGTCTGATGGATACCTGGTATTTATTGGAAGGAAATACTGATTCATTGATCACTGATTTTAATTTTGAATTTCAAGATGAGCTACGAAGGCGCTGGCACGGCAAATAAATACAGATTTTCCAGCTGCTCCCAGAAGCTCATGAGAGATTTCATTCTGTAATAAGAATAAAATTTCCTTAATTATTTTTCGATTCATTTTGGTTTTTGTTTTATTTTAGGTCGAGCGGTGGATCGTGCCTAAATACTAACTCTGTACCAAAGAATTTGCTCACAACGACTGACTCCTTGGGAAAGCGTCAGTCACGTGATGAAATATGTAAAAAAATAACAGAGAAAGCAGATGCTACGGCGTTTAAAGAGAACGACGCCGACATGAGCTGCCGACAATTGAAGTGCCAATTCTCATTGGGGAAGTTAGGCACAGCAATAACATCGACTATGGCACTCATTGGGAACGATGCACCGTGTGGAAAAGGAGGGGTGGGATCACATTAGATTCTTCCTTTTAATTAACAAATGTACGGCATTCTTTTGTAATTCCAGAAATGCAAAGACGGTTACTGTGTTGGAAATAAACAGAAACGGTGAGTTTGCTGAAAGTCCCATGGATATCGGGGAAAGGAGTGAAGAATGCTAGAAGTTTCAGAAAATAATTAACCTCAAGGAACAATTGAAGTGAGACAATAAAAGCTGTGTTTATAAACACTGACCTAGTTCCTGTCCTTTCCAACTCCCCATTAATTTACTGAACTCGAAACCTAACTTTGAAAATACCGAAATCAGCCCCGTTTCCGTTTCAATTTTATTTTTATTGAGAAACATGTTTTTGGCAGTCTCAAAAAGAATACAAAAATGAGATTCGAGTTTGAGCTTCTTGGGCTATGGGCTTAAAGTTAAAAAAATTAAAAACTAAAAAAAACATGTCCAACAAAGAACTATATCCGTGTTAGTTAATTAACTAAAACTAATATCATACTAGTTTAAAATGATATGCTAAAATCAGTCTAATGTTAGTAGATGAGAGCGAGACGAAGAAGTTCGACTGTACGACTTACGCATGCCAGAAAATGGCAACAAGAAATTCCATAACTTAGACTTCATATAACAAAAAATTAAGTAGTAATCGAATAACTTAAAAAATGCTATCGAGTATCACAATTGGGTAGACAAGGCACATTTGAGGTGAATTTTTGTGATAATAGGAAGGTTAAGATCGTCCACCTATTTTCTGGAATTGGCAAGGTTATCCGTCACCCATACTGTTTCGCTTCCGGTTCAAACTGTGCCTCCCTTTGTAGTGTTCCTTTGGAAATATTTTCGTATCCCTTACATCCAGTTCATCCTTCTCTAATTCATCATTTGAACAATTGAGGTAGGGCCCCCGTCGTAGGCTCCCACTATTTCCAACGATGTGATGAGCTCGTTTCTTCTGTAAACTATTGTTCCTTGAATTGGACTCTGTTTTAATGGGCTTCATTTCTGTCCAGGACCGCATGTCAATCCCCTCGGATCGAAAGGAGCCCAAGCTTAACTCGCAAGGCGGAGAATTGAGCTGGCACGGTGATATTGGACGGTTATTATTGTGACGCTCCACAAAGGAAGTTTCCTAAACCAAAGACGAAAAAATCAGCTCATTTCAGAGTTTCAGCTCCAGAGCACCTACCTTCTCATCTAATTCTAAATGGGATGCAATTGTAGGGATATAGCCATTGATAATATGCCCATTCCCAATTGCTTTTATTTCATGCATCCCATCAACTGGATACTTTGCTTCCACCTCAGCTGAAACGAAAATAGCACATGGAATTCCCGTTAAAATTTGAAGTATTGTGCATTACTATTACTTACCTCTCCTTTGCTTGCACTTGTAGCAGAGTGCACAAGCGATACAAAGGAAAATCCAAAATCCAGCAAAGAGACAACCAAGTATAACGTATAAACGGTCATTCGTCGGCGGCGGATAATCTGGTATGACAAATTCAATATCCTTCTTCCGCAGATCTTCATCTGGTTTTTCTGTGGAAGGAGTTCCTACGAGCAAGCAAAATGTAAATAGTAATGGGAACTTTTAGAGCTTCACAATATTTAATTCAGTTTCATGCCGTTTATTACCTAGGGTTTTTGCAGTATTGATGGAACTGAAGTTTGATGCCCCAGCCCTGTTAAATGCTTGGATTTTGATATCGTAAGCAGTTCCAGGCTTGAGATGGGTAATGTAGTGAGCTTCAGTGTCAGATCCAAGTACTGTCACTTTTGAGTAGTCCCCCGCAGTCGTTGACTCTCGATAATAAATAAAATACCCTTCTGTTCCGCTTGACTCAGATCTCATATACTAAAAATCAAAATGTCCTGTATGCCAACAAAGTCAAAAAGTGAGAATCATAAAATAATTTTCCATACCTTCCATTTGAGAATAATGGATGTGGCGTTATGCGGAGCAGCGGTCGTTACAACCGGCACGAAATTCGGTCTTCGTGTCGATGTATCTTTTTGTAATACAAACTTCTCGGAATTCGGACCCTCACGATTGTCATTATTCGAGTAAACGGCCATGATGCGAAACCTAGAAGAAAATTAAATGTCAAAACAAGGTTAATTTCTGAATTTTCTAGTTTTGACTTACTTGTAAGTATGTCCAACCCTGAGATCATTCACCTCAAAACTATGAATGTGTGGTGGAATATCCTCGTCCAGCGTCAGCCATCTTGAGTTTCTCTTACTCACTTCTTTGTACTGGATTTTAAAGAACTGAATCGGATAGCCTGTATTCGGTGGGACTGTCCATCTAAGAATTTTAAAATTCCATTTTACTATTTATCGCGCATGAGCGATCGCTCGCAAAATTCAATTTTCTGCTTACCTGACCATGACGGAGTTATCCGAGACTCGGTTCATATGAGGTTTGGATGGTGGGATCATGTCTAAAAAGTCAGAATGGGAAATCAACGTATGCTAATTTATTCTGCTGCCATTCGAGAATTCAATAAAAATATTTTACCCTGTCCTTTGTTGTGTTTCCTTCTTTTACTGTGCTTTCCACGGTGAAATTTATTAGCTGGAGTTTTGTGATGCCTGGTCGCTGGTGGCGGAGAATTTTCACTCCCCCGGTTTGCTAAATCTGCAATACAATAAAATATAAGCATAAGGATAGAGTCGGTCTGGTCCTTTTGAAGATGATCAAGACATGGGAAGGAAACAGAGAAACTAGTTTTATGATCATGAGTTTCTGAATTTAGCAAACAAAAAGGGAATTTCACACAGTGAGGGTGTAAAAAATGAAATAAAAAACAATAACAAGAGAAACATTTGAGGGTAGACCTATATGGATGGCTAAAAAACTAGTGGCGATAAAAACAATGAAGAGAAGACTGTAAAATGTTTCTCTGAGCTTATTGATACGAAAAAAAAAAACTTCTTCTGCTTAATTATTCCCCCAAGTCATTAATAATTCGTACTCACTGACCTGTGCTATCATTTGCCATTGCTATTGCTGTAATCTGTTTTGCTAGGACTTTAAGCTCAGCCGGGCTTGTCACAGTCCCCATTGGATTTGTTGCAAAACACTGGAACAGACCAGCATGCTTCTTCTCAACACTCAAAATACGTAGCCCAGATTCTATGACAAAACAATTGTTTTAGTACGAAGAAATTTAGAATAAGCTAAAAAACTAGCATTTGTAGTCATTTCCTACCAGTAATTCGCACATTTCCATCATCGTGGACACTGTGACCGTTGAAGACCCAGTAGACCCGCGGTTTTGGGAGTCCCTCTGTGCTACAGTCCAGCATTGCCTCTGCCCCCTCTTCGACAACGGTGCTCACAGGTTCCTTTGTAATGTTTGGGAGGCCTAGGCATCGAAATTACCCAAATTAACTAGACCATAATTACAAAAATGAATGTAAATTGGAATCTCACTATTCAGTACAATCGTTGAAAGAGTGGTGATGGATCTCACTCCACCGCCCACCCCATTATAAGCTTCGCAAATATACTCCCCTTCCTGTGCGTAACTGAATTTGAAAAGTAAGAAGTTCTCTCCATCCGATTCGTAGTTTATCATTGTTGGAGATCGAAGTTTTCTCCAAGTTACGAAGGGTGGAGGATTTCCCACGGCTACACATTCTAGCGTAACATTCCCACCTGAAAACCAAAAAAAAAACTTTGAAAAAAAAAATGAAAAATTAAAGGATTTATAATTTGCGTGAAAAGCGTCTTGATTTCTGTTCCTCCCTGCTGCTAGCTATGTTTTAAATCAAATGAAGAAAATTCCCATCAGTCAGCTCTGAGCCCATCATTAAATTCTAATGATATCATCACAGAATTGAATAAAAAATATACAGATGGAGATAATAATTAGAGAGTTGTAAATTCACCTAACCGCATCTCACACTCCTCCATTAATTGCTCAAGTCAACATTTGATAGACAGACACAGACAGTTTGTCACGCAAGGGCAATTTTTCCCAAGATTTTATTGTCTCTAACACATAAATTATTAGTAGCTTCTTTATTTATTTAACTTTTTTTTAATTCTCTGAACTCAAGTAGACTGGTGATAATGATAATCCCTGTCCCTTAATCTCTACTAAGAAAAATTCAGTCAAAGACCGCTCTACCACTCCCTAAAGCTGAAGACAGAGTGGGGCTGAAAATTGTTTAAATATTTTAATTTAAAATGAGACGTACCTTGTGGAGCCACTACGTAAGATTTGGGTTTGATTAGAAATTCAGGAGGTTTTTGTGGTGTTGTATTTCGAGATGTGACAGTGAGATGAGTTCCAGAATTGGAAGTGTACGTTTCAGACGTGATGTGATTTGTTGCTGAACACCAGTAGTACCCACTGTCGGATGAAGAGACGTTCCGCAGGTGGAGAACTCCTGAGTCCATGAGTACAGCATTCCCTGCATAATCAATAACCATGTGTAAATGATGCTCAACACTTTGGAATGATCAAGTGGATTTTGAGTCGCTAGGAAAATTAGGCTCATGCTTTTATGTTAAGTTCAACCCATTCCGCCGGTACATCGCCTTGAAAATGTAATCAAGATAATCGCGGAGTTAATATATTAATAATGAGAAACGAGTTTTTTCTTTCGAGAGTTCACAGAGTACGAATCTCACGAGACCTGAACTTAGGAAAATTTTTTACCAATCACTACAGAATTATGACAACGGGTATGAAATCTTTGATGAAAGTAAAATATCATAATTCGATTCTAAATTATAAAACCCAGGGAAATTTTTCGAGCAAAAGAAGAGGAGGGAACGACTTGTCATTCCTTTGTCAAGACACGCAAATCCAACGTTCCTGTCATTGAGATATTTATTAAGCTGGTTGTTTAATCCTCTATCAGCAAACTCAAAATTTAACATTTTGACAGTAAAATCTCAATCATCTTCATCACGGATAAGAAATTATAATGACCTTACCGATTTCCGACTCAATCGGCCTCCCATCCTTGTAAAATTGAACAATAGGTGGTGGATTACTGTATGGAACTCCGCAGGAAATCCCAACAGTATTCCCATCAACCACGCTCACCGACTCATTCTGACGAGCCTGGAATTTGTCAATGTGGGCTATGGTAAGCTGCGCTGGGACGGACGTAAGGGCTTCCGCTCCGAATTCAACCACACACTGCGAAGAAAAAAAAAAACTTGAATATTATATTCAATCTCATAAACTTTTGAAACGGAAACGAATAAATTTTATCTCATGAGAGATTGTAGTCTCTCGAAAGCAGGAGGAAAAATTATGTCAAATCACGTATATTTCCGTGGGAATTAAAAAGAATTGCTCACCTGGTAATCACCAACTTGACGCATAAATCTTTCTCGGATTTTACTGACTTTGACGTAGAGAAAATTCCCAGATATCCTAACGTCGGAGTCATTGTGTGGGTGAAGAAATCGAGAATTTAATTTCCATCTCACCTAAAACAAAAATATAAATATATTATTTTTCGATCATTGAAATATAATCCTAAAAATATTTTTTTTAACTTACCGTTTCAACCGGTATGTTCGTTTCACATTCAAATGTAACATGATCACCAGGAGGAACGACGATACTCTGCGGCGTCTTAGTAAAATACTTTCCAATGTCAGCTGAAAGAAAAAATAAATAAATAAATGAAACCCCACCAAAAAATCCAACTTCTCCAGATCCCAGAAATTAATTTGGCTAAAAATCATTCCTCCACACTACAGTTTATTTTCAAACAAAAAATTAAGTCGAAACATTATACCACCGAGTGAAACGTGTTTAACGAAGAAGTTAATTAGATGAAGAAATCCTTTTGAGGAAAGTCAGGATTTTCTCTCATTCCAACTGTCATCAGTAGAAATAACAGGGAGACATTACGAAAATTTATTTCTGAAAGTATCAATATCATTCCCACACCCAGCAACATGCTCTTGCCATATTCTACGGGAAAATGGAAAAAGGCAATTTCTGTGACGGAAAGCGTTCCATCGCAAGGCATACAGAAACGGAGAGATAGAAATTCGGTACTATCAAGCAGAATAGCTCTATCGGTGGAGCGACTAAATTCTATCGAAAAAAAAGTTGCCTAAGTACAGTATGCAGAGACCAAATATAATATTTGCATCTTTAGACGCGCTAAGGGTCAAACAGCGCTGGCATAAAAAAAAAACATGTAAATCTTCATGAGCCATTAATTTCTTCAGCTAAGTCAGTCGGCACGTTAAGAACGCAAGAAGAGTAGAAGCATCTGTTCATAAAATGCTGACTGAGTAAACTTGTTTCCGAATCTCAAATGCCAATAAATGGCAGACATAATGGGAGAAAGGGAGGCCCATTAAATTGACAAATGACGGTTTGAAAAAGGCATAAAGCTAGTTTTAAATATTAATTTTTAAGTAGCCATTCCCTTGTCTTCCTCCGATATTAAGGGCTATCGTTTCAATAATAATTCAAAACAAGCGTCAATTTCTTTGTTTTTGCTAATACGATTTCAACCGTGATTAAAATATGACAAAAATTTAACATTCACTGAGAGATAAGTTGAGTAAGAAAAATCTTAATCTAGATAAGGATTAATCAAAAGTTCAGAAATTAGTGACACTATACCCATCCGGGGATTTAATTACCCGCCTAATGTAAATATATTTTGAAAAGATTCTGGATTGAAATGACTCCTGCTTTTCTTCATTCATTAATCCTCCCATTTCCACCATGATTTCAACTAGAGTGAAATTCTTATCACCCCACGACGTCTTCATAAATTGAATCAAACTCTCATCACCTGAATACATATCGCCTTATTAAAAGGATGCTATAGTAATAACGATAATTTTCATTAACTTAAAAACTTAGTTAAAACAATAATAAGATAGGGCTTGATGAAGAGTATTTAGCAATAAGCGAGCTAGCCTTACATGGATTTTAGCGCAGGTCATCCATATAAATCCAAAGAAAGGAAAGAAAAAAAAAGCTCAGACTTTGTTATCCATTAGAAAGACCCATTAAATCTCCTCCGTTACTTTTTAATGGCTAATGAAGAATTAAGATAATTAGTCAGGTGGGCTGTCCTATAAATTTCTACGTAAACGTTCAACTTGACTAAAATCTTTGCTTTTTTTCGTACCTTTGAATGATATCAAGAGGACTAGAAGAATTTGAATGAGTGGTTAAGACGCCGAAGAATTCTTTTCAGAGACTCCTCGGAAATTCTTGGTGTAAAGAAATCCCCATTAAACAGGATTAAACAGACTTCCAATTTATCATATGCTTAAGCTCCTTGTTACAAGAAAAGCAAGGAAGACAAAAAAGAGAATTAATAATCGGAATCCTCTGTTATTCAACGCTTATTCATATCCAGAGCAAGATAACCAGAAGAGTCAGCTTCACGAAAGGTGTTGATCTGAAAAGAAAGATTTGGATGAGATGTGATATAGAATTTCCCAGGATCGGGAGCAGGGCTGCTGCTAGTCGCTCACAGTCGTAACAAGCTCTCGATTTCCCAGAACCTGAGGAATGGGTTCATTTGAAAATCTTCAGTTTCCTATGAAATCAAAACCCAGCTCCTCTTAATCCCTAGACACCTGTATGAATTCATACGCTTCCCTGATTCCCAAAATCTCAAAAAAAAAAGAAAGGAACGGAACCCGGCTCAAGTATCAAGCACGTCTCCCGTCTTTAAAACCACAGAAAACTTGAAGTAAAGAATCCTCAAGGAGCTAATCAAGGAAAACATTTACAATCA
>JABASM010001604.1:0-13775 GCA_019776545.1 Brachystomella parvula | reverse complement strand
CCAAATTTGAAGAGTTTACGGCAAACCGTTCGCAAGTTATCGCACCAACGGACGGACAGACAGACGGACACCGCATAGTGTGAAATAACGATCTCATAAAGGGGTTTCACCCCTTAATAAAACACGAAAATAAGCCTTGCTTGCTACTTCAGAGCTAAGACACTTTTGCGTTCAGGAGAAACTTTTTCAGTGATTTTAAAATACATATATTGATGCGAGAGCTCCCCTAACAATGCTCAAAATTTCATTCCCTTCACAAGAGAGCTTGCAAAACTTGTTAATTTGTTGGGGACCCTTCTCATGCCATTTGACGGTACTTAATAATACAGGATTTGAACAGTGCAAGTTGCATATATCGGAAAACACAAATTCTGCCTTCATGAGAATTATTGTGTTTTCTTTATCCTGATGAAGTGAAACAAAGGAATTACTTTCTCCCTCTCCCCCCAAGAAATCCAAACACTTTCCCTCATTTATTATTATTGTAATAGAGAGTAATAAGTTTTCTTTATAAGCCTTAAGAACATAATACCCTTACCACAGAACAAGGAAATGGAGAGTTACTAGCTCACCCTCCTCGTTCCTTCCTCAAGTTATAAAAGGAAAGGCAGGGAAAGCGAGGCTTCATCTGCCAAATGTATCATCTCAGCACGGACGAGAGAAGGTCGGAGAGGAGAAAGGAAAAGACATAAATTCTAGTTTTTTTAAGGAGGGGATTCCAATGGGGTTTTCCATTTCTCCAGAAAATTTTATTTAGTGATGATGAAACTCCAGGAGCCTGGATTTCAGTTTCGGAACAATATGCACTTTGGCCTAACCTTCCTTTCTCCCCTGCCACTCACTCCACCCCCACACCCCGAGTACATTAAACCTCATTCCCTTGAACTTATGACTTCCCATGAATAACTAAAATTACTACAGCTCATAAACTCTGTCTCTCCATTTTCTGCATCTTCGTGTCTCATCTTCCCCAGCCCCTGGAGGATTTAAGGGTTCTTTCATGTTGACATCTTTAAAATTCAGTGATCTGCTGGGATTCGAAATACGTCCAGCATTTTTTAGTATCATGAAAAAGCAAGTTTAACTATAACCCCGGCTTCTTGATAAAGAAATGCATTTCGAAAATTGCTTGGTTTGACCAATCTCCGATTTTACCGGTCGTGTTGTCAGGTTTTTGTTTTGTTTATCTTTTGATCTGCGATTTTTCTAACCTTTAATTTTAAATCACTTTTCAGGTATCAATAATTTCTTCATTTCTTTAGCTTTTGATCTTTTAAAGATAAACTTCTTAGTTTTAAAATTTATTTATTTTTTAACTGGTCCTAAGCCAAGGCATTTTTAAGCTTAATGTGTTAAACTTCCTTAGCTCACAATCTTCAAAATTTTTTAGGCTTTAAATGTTTTAATTTTCTAGCCTTCAAATTTAAGTTCTTTCAATAATTTTTTGAATTTTGTAGTCATCAAAATTAAATTTTTGTATGCTTCAGTTTTTAATTGTTAAGCTTAATCATTCTGCGGTCCTCATTTCTTAAGCATACACAAAAAAAGTCGAAAAAAAAAATAAAAATAAAACTGATTACTATACTCTTATTCTTCTGTTTTATTCCGGAGCTTTTGTTTAGTTTTCTTTTCAACTTCAATTTTTTACGTTTCTGTAGTTTTGGCGAATCTTGACATATACTGTAATAGGACCCTCAATTTCAATCTACTTGTAAACTGTCAACCAGATGAAATTAATTTCCACCCACGAAAAGGGCGGAGCCAGAACTGGATGATTTGTCGGATAACGTAAGGAACACGGGGCGGATGCCTTGACTTCGTGTAAACCCCTGTGAATCTCGTAACAGATCAAAAATGTTTATAAGAAGAAATTAATTTCATTGAAACTAAAAAAAGGAGTCTTGTTTGACCTGGGAATTTTCAGGAACCCTTTTCCCATCGCCATCAACTAAAAATGGATGTTTGGATATCTGAGATAGGCTGAGATAGGGCGATGCTTGGATTCACGTCAAATCATCAGACGTATCATCTTACCACTTGTTCCCTTCAACCCCTCAGAAGGGGACGTCAGGTGAATGGTTAAAGAGCCCAAAAATAGCCTTGAGGGAATTCTGATCCGAGAAAATAATTGTTTAATATCTTTCTATGAGGCAGTTACATGGTTTGCTCTCATAATTTTCTTTCCCTGTGGTTGTTGATACTCTGGTAGACACCAGCTGAAGGTCACCTGCTTGACCTATCCCATCAAACCCCCTCTTCAGAAAATCATAAAAATATGAGTGTAGAATAAGAAAGAAGAGATTCAATTGAGCCTGTCTCAATCTCTTTCCCTGGGTGTACCTTGACAGGCGGACACTGAATAATGAGCCTCGGTTCTGGCGGGGCGTCATCTGAGATGGAGTACACATATTGGAGAGAAGGGGGTTGGAGGATAAGTAGGCATCAATTTTTCAAATCCGCTTATGAGTAATCATCAAAGGTAACGCAGATTCCAATCACAAAGAGATGAGCTTTTGAGATGGACGGCTAAGAGAGGGGATGATTAATGATTCCACGGATTTTCATTTTCATTTTACCTTTTCCTAGTTTTGCAGAACGAGTTATCTGCCTCACGGTCCTGTATACATGGTCTCCTGATGGCTAAATGAGGGTTTGAGCAAATTGAGCCGTGTCGATATGGGAAACTCCGCCGAGTAAACAATGGTCCATAAATACTACGTGTGTCAGGCCCATTGTTACAACGAAAAATTTGTAGGGGTAATCCCATTGTTTACCAAACCGGAACTCGTGGGCGCAGAGTCACAAATCTCACAGCGGTGGCCCGGGGTAAGGCGCGAGGCCCTCGGATCCACCGAGTGTCGAAAATTACCAGACGCCGGTTAAAACAAAAACTTAATTTTAATTAACAGCATCCAAATTTCGTAGGTTGTGTTTGTAGCCAAAAGTGCTGTTGCATTTTTATCTTTCTTACTGGAATGTTCAGCCCCCCAGATAATTTTTGGGACTTTCTCTATGCATTTTCGCTGGTGAAGCTCCATTCGACTGAATTCAATTAACGCCCATTTGATTCGCTCTTCCCCCGCCTGTCCTCTTCACTGCTCACCTCAAAAAAAAATAAAATTTGTCACGACTTGACAATTTTCTGAGAGCTGAGTATGATGAATGAGGATTTGAGGTGGATATCCAGTTGGTAGATGAGCCAGGGAGATAAAAATCCCTAGCTTGAAATTCTAAATTCAGAAATCTTCCTTTCATTCCCATATTTTTTTGCTACTCTTGATTTTAATATTATTAGTATCACTTTTCAGAAAAAATCCGGTGTAAGTGGCTGGTGGTAGTGGTAAAAGGAGAGCGAGTGTCAAATCCTCTAATTTACATTAATTACGTATTCTGATCTGACTGACGTGCCCATTGTGTTTCTCATCCTGAGGAAACGGATTAACTTAACCTTGTTTCTCCTTCCACTTTAAAAAAATCTAAAAATCTGACAACCGCATCCAGAACGCCTAGCTTTTAACTTAGTACTATATTTTTTTTTTCATTGTTATATAGGAGTAGGAGTTCCATTTTTGGTGTTTGCTTCTCATTCATCTCCATTGCACGGACTGAATATCCATTTAACCTCATCTCATTCATCCCCAGAGTAAAAGACATATTTTTAGTTTCTATTGTTGTTTTCATCTTTCTCTTGTTCCTGCTGCTGTTTGGTTGTACTGGGACATTAGGAAACCGATACAAACCCACGGCGATGTCAAACTTTGGTGGAATGAATAGAAGATGTGTATGGCCCCTATTTGTCACCTTCTGTTGTTGGGATGGTGACAGCGGTGGTGGCGGTTCCTGCCGGCTTCAGCTTGAGCAGAAAATACAATCTTCCAGTCTTCTGGACTGTAGAAATTCATTCTCACTATATTTTGAACAGATTTACAGTTTGTGTTCACCGAGAAGTCTAAATGTTAGAATTTTAAGTGGAAATGATCCTGCAACGATACCATTACTCTTCAGGGATTGACTCCCATACAACTCTAGCTGAAACTTTGTGTCCGGGCTGATATTTTGAAGTGGAAGCGACTGGTAGAGGTTTTTTCAAAATTCAAACTTGTATGACCTTCAGAGGTCACAATTTTTGTACTGTAGATGGTCAATTAACATAAAAAAAGCAATATCCACATCGAATTGGCCTTTTTCGGAGATTTTAACTCAGTGTATATTTTTTGATGCAGATTTTCTTTTAGACGGAGATTTCGTCGCTAAAAATTGAGTGGACATTTTCAGATGGAAGCTTACCGTTTTTTTTTAAATTTTGATAGAGGCTCATGGAAACTGCTTAAAATCGCAACCACAGATGATTTTCTTGGAGTGTGTTATTAGGATTTCCAATGGGAAGAGGACTGGACTGTTTTTTGAATGCAATGGAAAGGGTAAGAGAGCGATACCCCGCAGGTTCATAAACTCTGCTGGAATTAAGCCAGAGTATCCCATATTTTATGTTATGTCATCCAAAACCTAATGCAAATTATTTAGAGGGCTTTTTACGCTCTGCCATTTCGCAATTTTACACACCTTTTCTCACTAACTCCTTCCTATTGTCTGTCATGAGTAGGAGAACAGTCAGTCAGGCTTTAGTTTCAGTTTTTTAAGATCCTCTTGTCTCCTCAGCCTTTTGCTCGTAAAGCAGAATAAAATAAATAAAAGGTTACATAAAATTCCCAAGGCCTCCTCCTCTTCCTTGCCGTAAAAAAATAATCCCGAGCTTGTATCATCCGTGAGGATGATGGTGGAAAGGATTAATTTTATGGACCAGTTGGATACTTCTCTCAGTTTTGTGGTTTTGAAAATTAGATCGTGTAGTTGAGAAAATGTTTTTGACAAATTCATGTTTCCCGAAAACACTGTAATTCCTCTCCTCGAAAGGAAAAATTTGTTTACTGCTTTCACACGTCAGAAAATCCATCTTCAAGGAATTCAAGCATACTAAATTAAAGATAAAGCTAAAAAATGATTTTTATTTTCAGGATTTCTTAGCTTTTTTTTGCTCATATAAGGGAAATCACCACCGCGCTTTATAACTCAACCCTAGTTTATTACAGAGCTGGATTTCCCTGCTGTGGGATTTAAACTACAGTAAAAGTCAACAAAAGCTCCTATTGGACTTGGCTTAAAGAATTTTACGTACATCACCGTAGCTGTCTACTCGGATGTCGGATGTGTCATGTAGAACAGGACGGTGGTCATTCATTGTTCCAATCCTAGGAATTTAAGCTTTTCTGGGATCGTAAACTTAAGGAAAAATCTTTGAGCTCTTTCCTTTTGATGAGCCATAAAGCCGTTGATTGGTTCCTGGTTCTTTTCTAATGCCCAGCGCCTCGCAAATGAAATTCAAGAGTCACAGTAGCTAAAAACCTGAAGAAATCGAGCCTTATGCTGATCATAATTTAATTACGTGCAAACGGGCCGGTCGTAAAATAAACCTGCACACATAGCAAAAATTCATTACCAATAAAAAAAATCACACAAATAAAAAAAATAGTGGTTTCAACCATTTCATTCTTTGCAGCCCAATATTTTGGAACTGTGTATCACAAAATTTCTTTCTGTAAAAAAAATTAAAATAAAAAAAACTGAAAAAGATGCTGTTCGTAAAAACGTTAAAAAATTATCAGGAAATGCTCTTTTGAAAAATTTTTTTAACAAAATAATAAAATAATCCTTCTGTAAGGATTAAAAGAATTCAAAGAAACAAAAATATGAATCAAATATAATCCTCTTCTGAAATAATCGTTAAAAAATAATCAGAAAATCCTTCTACCAAAAAACAAAATCAGAAATGAAAACAAAATTAAAAAATAAATTCAAATCAAACTATCATAAAAGAATCAAAAAATTATTCTATAAAAAAAATTAACATAAAAATGAATAAAAAAAATCCTCTTCTGAAAAAATCGTTAAACAAAATAATCGAAGAATCCTACAAGAAATGAAAATAAAAATCAAAAAAGTACAATTACAATCAAAAAGTCTTCAGAGATTTCCTCTTCAGAAAAAGCTTTATGAATCCGAAAATTTTGTTGCAAAAAAAAAAATATGAAGTAACGGGAAAGACTGGAGATGAAAACCTGTATCTACACAGAAAATTATTGCGGAACCAGAGCAAGGCGAAATAAAGTTACATCAGAAAAGCCTTGTTAGTCCCAAATCTCCAATGAAGTGTAAAGGACTTTGGAGTAAATTGGTGAACAAAAGGAAGCAAAGAATGGTGCCAAAGAAGCCCTGAGAGAAGAGATGGATGCCCCACAACCTTGTCCACAGAGAGAAAGCAGAGGGCAATCCATCTTCCTAAATAAATTAGAACATGTCGTAGTTTCTCTTGGAGAAAGTTCCTTTCTCTCCTCCTCCAAAATCCCTTCCTTAATTTCAGTATTAATAATTCCAACTACCGCTCCCAGCATCTCAACCCTTGATTATATTAATCTCAGCCTTAGTCTTGAATCTGAAGGAAGTATAATCACATTCTCGGCAGGCTAGGAGAGGAAAGAGTGAAGGCCTCTTGTACACTCCTAACCTAAAATTCCATAGGGCTAAGGTTATTAACATGGAATTTCAGCTTCACTTTCTCCTTTCTACTTCAGGAGAGTGAAAATCCTCCTCATCCGGCACTTTCTCTTTCTGAGCTTCTTGGCTCAGTCTGGCTCTCTTCTTTCCTTCCATCAGATCAGAGGGAGTCCTACTGCATAAAATAACAGTACATCTCCAAGTAATACCTATACAGAGCTTTGAGCTCGGCCTCTAAGAGGGTCTAAGAGAGAGCGAGAAAGAGTAAAAACAAGAGAAAGTTAAAAGATCTAGTGCTTTCACATTTTCATTTCATTGCACACTATTTTCTTTCTCTAAAACCTCGAATGGCCTATTTCTTCCCTCACTTTCACCGAAGACCACTTCTCCACTATACTTTCTCCAAGGAACCAAGGCCAGCAGAGTAGAAGGGGGGGGGGGGGGGGGGNGGGGGGGGGGGGGGGGGGGGGGGGGGGGGGGGGGGGGGGGTATCAGAGGCTTTGCCCACCTTACCTTAGGAAGAGAAAAGAAGACTAAAGGGAAGATCTAGAGGTAAACATCCCATTTAGCTCTTGTATACTTAAAAGGCGGAGAAGAATGAGTCTGCTTACTTCTCGAGTGAGGAAGAGAGAAAGCTCATTTCATTTTATCATCTTCTTTCGCCCAAAGTCCAACGACCCCCCTACTCCTCCTCTTTTCTCAAGGAAATCTCTCCAGCTTCCTCGACTTTCTCCTGGTGAAGAGGGGGTGGGGGTTAGAGAAACCACATTCAAAGCTAAGGACGTTATTTATTCTATTTGACTCTCTTACTACTTTTAGTTTCTCAAGAGCTCTCTCCACTATTTATTTAGATGCAGTTTAAAACTCCGTTTCTTCTTCCTTCAGGAATTTTACATGTAAAATGAATAAGCTAAAAGTGGAACTCTTCAAGAGAAACCATGAAGAGAGATCTTTGAGGGTTAAGACGAGGGGAGAAAGAAGAAAATGAAGTTTTAGAGACGAGATCAACATGGGTGGAGGATCAGACGAGGACTTTCTCTGACTTTGACTATATTTTTGGATTACTCTTCAAGACTTTTCTACCATAAAATCCGTTGGAGGGTATGCCCCCTTCTTCTCTATTTGACAAGTGCCTGAAATTACAGCAAAAGTTTGTTTACACTTAGCATATCGTTATTCTTGCTTTCACAGTAGCCGGCACTTGCTTGATAATATTTACTCGAATTCATTAATGACCCTCCGGTTGAATATTATTTCAATTTTATGCTAAATACGTTGTTCACTAACACCAGGTAGACTTCAACAACTGCTATCAGTTTCAGTCTTCAGTTTTCAGACGTCAACTGAGAGTATGCTCAACTTTTTTCAGCGTAATTCTGATATTCCTCGAAATATTTGAGAAAGGACTAGGCAAGTCGGAAACCAAAATAAGATCCTCCGATGAATTACAATTAAACTTGGCAGGTAGCTAGCCCGGACCCATGCCTCCAACTTTTGTACGGGATTGAAGCGGGGTAATGACCTTTTGTGACCTTTAAGGGTCACTAAAGGTCATGGGCAAGGAACGCATCAATCGAAAGGACTTGATTTGCTGATTTTATGAATGTACCATACTTTACTCTTTTGACATACGGCATGGCCGCTAGTTGTCGGAAAAGGCAATGCAGACGACTTAATGATCTCTAGCGGCAATGTTTTAGGTCAGAACGATGAGCAATGCAATGGTGCATTCAATCAGGAGACTGTTGCTTGTCCGGATCTGTGTTCTCATAGATGCGAGGGTAAAAAAATCAGGTCACCATAAGTTCAGTCACTTGACCGAACAGATCCGGACAAGCAACAGTCTCCTGATTGAATGCACCATTGTTCATCGTTCTGACCTAAAACATTGCCGCACTGTGAAAAATTGGGTGTCAAAATTAAGCGCTAAGAGATTGCTGGGTCCCTGGGCTAAAATTGTTGCGCGCACTGTAACCGCCATTCTTCTTTTTCTCAGTTTTTAAGGGTTAATGTATTTTTCGCAAGTCTTGCCACTTTACAACTTTGGCTGTTGGAAAAATAGTAATTTGCAAAGTTGGATTTTGCAAAATTGACTTAGAACTTACTGGACAACCTGAGTCACAGTTTGTTTAAGGAATACCTAGCTGCCACAGTTGCAGTCTAGGTCTATGCTAAGGGAAAAAAAGAACGACGCCTATTTTTGCCAATTTAAGAAAAGATTAAACACGGAGTTTTTTTTGAGTCTCTTGATTGAATCCCATGAGACTCATCAGCTTTCAGCTTTTCTTTTTTCATCTCCCTTCCTTACGGAGGAGTGCCGCATGCCGCTACATAAATAAAAGCTCAATACTCACTTGGCAGGTTTATTACGTATTCAAATTAAAGAAGATGAAGATTTTCTTTGAGTTTGAACGAGAGAGAAGATCCATTTGGAGTTTATATTTGAAGTAGAGTTACTTTGATGATGGCTGGTGCTGCTGGAGTTAAAAAAAAATTCTAAAATGAGTTTTACTAGTTCTGTTCAGCTAGACTGAAGATTGAAGAAAGCCTAGTATCTTTTATTATCGTCATTTCAGACTAGTAGTGTGCACTTCCAGTCTCTCAATGTCAATAGTTTACAGGGACTCAAAAGTCACCTAATATCAACCCAATCCCCGCCTCCTCCGTCCATATAAATATTCATAAATTTACATTTAATCACTTACACCCCTCACATAAAACTGTCATTTGTAAGAGTTTAATGGACCATTTGACTTTTAATTTTAAACTCATTGAGGAGACTCTCTACCTTTTACCATAATTAGAAATAGAAATCAGGATCATCCTTGTTCATCCTTGTCCCTTCTAGCGCTTTTCAAACAGATTCACCAGGCAGTCAAGCGGAAATTAGGTTTTAGTTCTCTTACCGAGCCGAACTGCTTTATGAATTTTCACCGACGAAGGCGGTTTTTACATAAGGTGTCGGTCTGTTTAGATTTTCGAAATTCCCATAATTTTGCCAAATTTTGCCTTTTACAAATAGTTTCAAATTTTGCAAAACAGTAATCAAATTTTTTATAACTAAATGAAAACGTATTTCGAAGACAATTCGATTCCATGGCTTTAACACAAAATTAAATTTATACAGGAAATCACTAAAGAACATTCATCTTAAAAAAATTTTAAACTTTTCGAAATAAATTTTTTAGATAAATGTTTCACATTATATGTTATTTAAAAAATTGTTCGAAATATTTTAGGGTGCAGAATTTTTCAATTTTTTCCCAATTTCATCGAAGTGTTGTTAAAATTCTGATTAATTTCCGTCAATATCGTCCATTTTCTCTCCGAATGCCGTACGCTGTCGAAATACCGTCAAAAGTCGCCTTTGTCGGTGTGTGACCAAGCTGCAGCGAGTTGCTGAGCATGTGCACAGTGAGCTACGGGATTTTTATGCTTTGAGAAAAATGGTTCAAGGAGTTTGAAATGTGTGGCAAGGGAGGAGGGCTCTATGAAATTTTTTGTTACAACGGGAGAGTAAGTTTTTGAGTCAATTTTAATTTATAGGGCATCAAAGAGTTAATTAAAAGGATGGTGATGGTACGGGGTCTCGAGGGGAGTAGGGAAGTAGAATGTTTGACTCGAGAGAAATTCCATTACCGAAAATGACAGATGACGGAGGGGATGAGGTTCCACACCTGGTCTCTCTCCTCATCATATGAGGAGAGATGCTTTCGTCGTCTCCTTCCTGGATCCTTGCTCTGGGGAAAGCTGAGGATGAGATGACACAGACTGGTCTCTTTCCTCTCTCCTCTTGGATTCCGGGGTCTTGGGCTCTTCTTATAATAAAACCAATGCAGGGTTGACGGTCTCCTAATCCATATGAATGAACTAATATATATTCTCAGCCTCAACTGGAGAGTAGGAGGAGAAAGAAGAGAAAAGAAGGAAAAGTTTGAATTGATGTTTGTGGAAATGACAGTAGGAGTCAATATTACTTGGCGGTTGGGTTACTTCACTTTCCTTCCTCGTGCTTTTTCTTTAAAAGAAAGGATGAAGGGGAGTCCTTATTCAGAAAATAATAATTCAAGCTTAGCATATGAGAAGAATCTTCCACATAGAATTCACAGCGCTTGAGTACGTTTTCAAGCGGAAGAATCAACTCATGTCATTCTTTCTCCTTCATTTCTCAAAATAATCAGTACAGCGAGAGGGATGACATAAGGATGAAAAATGACGCCGGCTGCTAAACCTTCATCAACGCTTCCGGATAATGTAAGCGGTCCGCAACTTTCAAAATCGCTCGGAATATCGCTTCTGACAAAGCAAAATTTCAGAGATCTCCACCACCTCGCTGATCTTGACCTAAACCCATCCAAAATGTCGGAAGGATTTTTAAAAACAGTAGACTCACTTTTCATTTCTTCAGCTATCGACTTTTTTTTCGATTTCTGGAAATTCTAATGGGAATTAACATGTAAAGTTGAATTTCAAAGGGCCGAAAAAGTGAAAACGTAAAAAAATCCTATCACGTGAGCCTGAATTACTCCCAATTTTGTTGTTTGCAGAATTCGATTACTTCTAAGACCTCAGCTGAACTACTGTTTAGGTTTCTGAAAAAAATTCAATTTTAAATACGGGATTTAGCAGGTGGGACTTGGTTTCCTCACGATGTGTAGAATTCAAAAAAAAAACACAAGATGGAAAATTTTGGAAAAAAATTTCTAAGCTGCTCTTTCAGCTTCCAAGCTCTACATTTCTGTACCCAAGCTTTCGTCTTCTTCAACCCAAAATTCTGAATGCAGAAATAGATGTATAAATTTTTGATACATGGTAAGCATGAGACCTGCCGAAGGAAGCAATAAGCCTTAGGGCCGGGATAGACGATTTGGAGAAAGGCCAATGTCCTTTGTGGATTTCACTTTTTCTCATGGGAAAAGTCAGTCACCTTTTTCTTATTCTTACACAGAGAAAACAAGAGCCTATCCTCTTACTATCTTCGATCCCGTCGTCTTTCTCTGAGAGGAACTTATCCTAGTAGACGCCATGAAGCCGATTCAGCCACATTAGAGAAGAGAAAACGTATGGTTATCGGGATGGATGTCCTCCCATCATCTAGAAAAAAGGGAAAAGTCCCAAAAACTGACTCAGAGCAGAAAGGAAAGAATTTTTTTCCTAATTTAAAATTTCGGTCACATCTTTTGGCTTTGAAGGTAGACGACAAAATATTGTTTCTCTTTCTTCTCCGCGTGTCTTCCCTTTCCCTTGAGCTAGGCACAGAAGTTACACACCCACGCACACAAGGGAAAAGGGGGAGAAAGTCAGAGGAGTCCGTGCTCACTGGAGAAAGTTTGTTTTATTTAATACAAACAGTTTTTTAAACGTAGGCGCTTAGATCCCCCAAGTTTTATTTTTTCAAAGAAAAATAATTCGCCTACTTGTCTTCAAAATTCCAGAGGCCAACCCGATGAGAAATTCTCTGCAGAAAATTCGGACATAAGATTCTGCAGAAGGAATTTTGCATAGTGAGAAGCAACCCCTATCTGTAAACTTTTTTCTGCAAAGCGCTTCTCTGAATTTTCTTCAGGATTCTGCAGAAAATTTCCGGTCGGGAAAAATACATAAGAAAATGCCATCAGAAAATTCATTGTCCTTTGCATTCCTCTGCACGGTAGGGGCACCCATGCCACCGACTACGAGCTGCGGCGCTTGAAAGAACAGCTAATCACAGACGAATTCAATTAATTTAGAGACCAAAGAAACATAGATCGTGTGAACGGAAGACGGAGTATAAAAAAGAGTAAATTACTTTGATTTGACTGTGGTTTTTTTGATTGTTCCTTTGTAGAGCCCCTGTTCCTTATAAACAAGCTCTGTTTTACAGAGAGGCAAGAACTCTTTCAGAATTTCCTACTCGTTCCTAGGTAATTTGCTTCGCTCTGCTGGATTCTGGATTCCTTTTCTTCCTACTGAATGCCCGCAAAATAAGATTCTACTAAATATAGAAATATTTACTATCCTGGAGAAAACAAGGGTTTCTGCTACTACCATTCCATTTCCTACTACTTGCTCTAGTTTTAACACTGGAGCTGGCTTCACTTTCGTGCAGAATCTGGCTTTGAAGTTTGTAATTTAATTGAGGAGTCGTGAAAGGTTGAATAATTTTCAGAAATTATTGGGAGAGAATAATAAATAATGAGACTCCCCACATAGGATTCTGATCCTGCTCCTGGATTTTCTTTTCATTTGAATTGTGATGGCCTGAAGGTTCTGCTCTGCCTCTTCCTCTACTCTAGGCTTCGCTTCCCACGGATTATCTTTTCTCTAAGAATTTGAAGAGAAGCTCATCTCCTTGCTTATCCTGAATCTCCTTGGTTTTTCAGGTTCTTCTTGATGATGAGGAAGAGAAACAAGTTGGAAAAGTTTTGAGTCCCTCTGGATAGTAATGTGAAATATTAAATATGTGTTATTATGTAATGGGCCCTGGGAATCTCCATGGCATGGAGATGAAGAGAATTTCTAGCTCGGTCCTACTTGCTCCATAGATCAGCCCAAAGTTTTTTAATTCATTCTTAGGATAGATCTCTATGGATGTCCCAGTGGGCGGTAGAGAAGGAAGATTCAGGCATGAAAATTACAAGCATGGGGAAACAATGTTCTTGGACGCACCTGAAATTTGAGACAAGGGACTGTCTTCTTAGACAATTATACACGGCCAGAAATCAAGGGAAGGAAAATAATTGTCAGAATTGTCTCCGTCACTACACGCTTTTCAGAAGGATGAGCGTGACACGGGTTTACCTTACGCGGACCATTTTCTAGTTTTAGTTACCGGGAGCGCTTCAGGTGAAAATACCAGACGTGGAAACCGCCAGGTAAGAATATCTTTTATTCCTGATTTGTTTAGCAATTAACTTAGAAGTTTAAAACTTTTTCTTGATTTTGCAAAGTTTGTTTTTTTCGCGGGCGAGTTTCTCCTACAGCAGAGGAGTATAGTAGGCAATATTTAACAAATATAACAAATAGCCTGACGTGCCCGTGCAAGCACGGGAGAGGTCAGGTCAAAGGTCAAATCATTAACAAGGCTAGATCTAACCCTTCCGAGCTTTGCGCCCTTGCGAAAGATCCAGCTGGTGAGCTAGCGGCGAGGAAACGAACTGCGTTCGTCTAGCTCGCCGGTGCAGCGTTTGGTAGAAATATATTGGCTTCGCACCGGCGAGCTAGACAACGCAGTTCGTTTCCTC
>JABASM010001603.1:0-13776 GCA_019776545.1 Brachystomella parvula | reverse complement strand
AGCTGATTTTAGGGGTGTAAAATCGGCAAATGTAACTAGTATTCTGTCACTTTTTGTTCCAGTCAACGCCAACCTAGAAGTCCAACCAAATCAAAGGAGCGCGAAAGATTCCCGTGTTCCGGATCTCATAGATGCAAACGAGGAAAGGAAGTTCAAAGCATGGGACTTTGTTTCATGGTTACTTTCTCACACCTCATAAAAACAACTTCAAAAAGAATCTCAAATTCATTCTACGCTCCGCACCTGAATAACAGGTGAAAATTATTCCAGGATTTTCTCTCTCTCAGTTTCCTTTTAATTTTAGTCGACCATCCACATGTGCGAATTCAAAACATGGTTCTATTTTTCAGATTCTACTTCTACTAAAATAAAAACCAATCGAGACTTACTATTTTGATTCATTTAATTATTTTCATTCTTATTTATTTTTTTCATTTTTTTTTACTTTCTGGATATTAGATTTAAAATTTAGATGTCAATATTGAAATTACTTGTTTAAAAGTTTTGTTTTGAACAATCAGAGAGTATACATCGTCATCATTTTAAGTTTAGTGTTGCATTTAAAGGCTAAAAAAGCTGTTAACATTTCCCTGTCCTACTCACGACGCTGAAGCCGAACAATAGAACGAAACGGGAATCTCTGACAGCAGTCAGCAGCACAAGTATGAGCCATGGTAGCGTAGCGTTTTTGAACAATTTGGAATCTCCTATGGCAAATGTTCATGTGGAAGTGAGTGGGTTGGCTGCTGGCTTGTGGATCCCCAAACCCACGCTAGAGACAGACTTGGCGGCAGTATTTTGGAGAGGGACTCTTTTCCTATGAATCTATGTACTATTATGTCTCCCAAGACCCAGCTCTGCTCTACTGCTGCCCGATCCTGCTCTGTATTTTTCCTATGCAAGTTTTATCTAGCAAGGTACCCACTAACCACCACCACCACTGCTCGTCCCACTCCTCGTGCTGGGTGAAGGAGGCAAAAGGGGAAAAATCCCACTGCAAGCCTCACTCTCATCACGGACGTTGTAGAAGTCAAGCCAAAAACCCATAGTCTCCGCTTCTCTGCCCGATACCTGTCGTGCTTCCGACGAGGCAAATTCAACTCAAAGTCAAACGAATTCCAATTCTTAAAATTTCCCTCCACTGGAAATCTGGTTGACAGCCTAGAGACGATGGGGTAGAAAAATGTCAACACCAAAAACCACCGGAGAACAAGCCGTAAGTTTACACAACCACAATTTTTATCTCTTGTCAATTTTTATGCATTGGCTTGTTTAGAATTAAAGAGAAGGAGCTCAAGACTCAGACCATGGGCAATAGAAGCGATAAGCGCTTATCTCCAATTTTGACTCCAGTTTTTACGTATACATAAACAAATCAGTAGTGAATTTGGAAGCTTCCTATTTTTCATATTGAGTTGGGCAGTTGCAGGTAGCGTCTCAAATAATTCCAGCCTTCCTCAATAATTCAGTTTACAAAACATAAAATTATTAAATCATTCCTCCTCATTTTAGTTATGGAGAAGGGGTGGATTTTTAAATATTTTATTCTTGGGTTATCACTATTAAAGTTCTGCGTCTGCGCAAGTACAATGTTATTTTCAAATGTCCTTGACCAATCTTTGTTTAGTTTTGACCTCAAATACGTGTTGGTTTTTGTTTTTTTTTACTTCAGATTCAGAGGGGAGGTAGACGATCAAATTAACAATAAATTGCAATTTGCTGATAAATCCTTCCATGATAAGATTCTATGCTCGTAGGGTGGTGGGAGTGATAGCTGATAACTGCAATTCATTTACAGCAGAAGGGAATATAGCTGGAAATCCTGTCAATAATTTAAAAAGGAAAAGCCCTCACCGCGTGTTGATTTCCATGAGGCAAGAATCAAAAATCCATGGTTAAGAATAAGCGAGTAAGGTGTGTATACAGGTGTTTATTATTATGGTTGAAAGGGCGGGAATAATTAGGGGTGAAAAGTGTTGATAGGAGTAATCAGTAGTATGCGAATGCAATTAAGGAAGCACATGGTCTATAGCGGGGTGTAGAGATGATGATGGGGATGATGATAGCAAAGTGATGCTAAAATCATCAGGAGAAGAGTTGACTCTCTTCATACAAAAAAGAATAAGAATAGGACCTTTCTCATTATTGTTAAGCAAGGGCTAAAAAACCATTGAAAGTTTACAAACTCACAAAACGCATTATTGCTTTCTCCACTTTTTTTCTCTGCATTCCACTCTCAAAAATAATGCACTACGAAACTAATTTCCGAAACGGGAATATAATATTAATTTCCTTTTTCTTAATTACTTTTTCAGTTCAAGCGATTTGATATTTAAAAATGAAAAATTTGAGCAATATTTCATAATTAGCAAAATAAAATATTAATTAAACAGTTCTAATTTTAATATTTACAAAATTTTCGATTTCGCTTTGGGTTAACGTCGACGAAAAATTTCTGCAAGTAAAAGGCTTCAGCGAACACTACCCGTGTTCGAAGCTCCTGCACAACAGTTCAATTTAGTTTCCTTAAAATTCGTTAACTCGAAAAATATGTAACTCGTACAGACTCAAAATAAAATTTTAAGGATTCACAAGTAGAAGCCACCACATTTGCTGAGCTTGTTCTAGTAAGCTAATTGCTTACTTTTTCCTACTGTCCGAAGCCTTTTTCTTGAATTTATATTTTTATTGTCAAAATAAACTCTGTACCATGTTCCTTCCTCACCTCTTCCTAGCATCTGACAGAATTCAACTGGTGTGTCGTTCCTGATGTATGGCGAAGATGAATTTCCTCTCTTTTGTGCCAATCAAATAGGGAAAAATGTTGTAAAAGTTGACAGCGCAAGAGTGTATTTTGGTTTTTTTTTGGGAAATGGTCAATTTCGGGAGTAGCGGGAAAAGAAGGCGAGGAACCAACCGAAAGGAACCGGAAAGACGTCTTCTCAGATGCTCCTTGATCTTAAACATCATTCTTTTCGTCCTCCTCCTCAGATCAAAAAGACAGAGGCAGGAGGAGATGATTTTTAGGAGGAAAAGAGTACTAATGTACTTGGGAAAAACAGAAGAAAGTTTTGTGTTAGGTAGTCGTAGGGTTAGAGGATTCTCTCCCTGGTGGGGAAAATAGCCAAAATTTTCTGAGCATTAGTGAAGGGGAGAAAGTGGAGGGAGAAAGTTCTTTTTCTAAAAAAAAATGTTCTTTCCTCTGGCAGCTTCTCCGACGTCGTTGGCGTCGTCATCGTATTTCTTCTTCAGTCCCGTAGCTTCCTTGCCTAGCATTTTCTGAATCCAATTTCGTATAGTGTAGTACTAAAGTAGAACCTAAAAGTTGATGGAATGAGTTTCCTCTTTCAGTTTTTTTTCTTCTTTCTCGTCTGAACAGCCAGAGAGTTTCCAACTCTGCAGCTGGGTTTGAGTTCGTTGGGAAAAGGAAGGAGAGGAAAAAAAGGCATTAGACAAAATGTTGGCTTGAATAGGAGGGAGATTGAAAAAAATGAGGAAAAAACGAGCATGGGAACGAACGAACCAAGAAACGGCTCCTCAAAAGCTAGAGAACTCGGCGGAAAAGGCTCAGACCTTCTTTCCACCCCTTGTCCTAAGCCCCACAGCTGAATAATAGCCACCCATCTCTTCCTATTGAACATCTGCACGAAGGGATGATGAAAACAAGGCCAACTGGATTCTAAACCAAAATTCAATCATCAAAGGATTACTCTCCTCTGCGCATGCCTGGTTTTCAACTTTGTTCTAGTCGTTTTAAAATCAAACTTTCCGGGAACAATCGAATGCGCCCGAGTCCAGCTCTTTATTTTGTCCCAGTAGCGGAGAAAAAAATCCCGAGATTGATTTTTCTGGGTTTTTGAAATTTCGAGTTTTCCGTAACTCACCGAAACTTTCCGGAAGCTTTCATTTCAGACTTTTGCACATTAGCAAGTGCACGGACTTAAAAATAGGGAGAGCTTATTTGGGCATGCGTATGCCCAGCTACGAATGTCAGAGGCGAGGGAATTTGTTAAAGTATTGAACGTATTAAATCGACGCAATACGTAGACGTAGAGTTGGAAAGGAGAACGGGGAGTGAGGCTGAAGGGGGGTGGGGTGGGACGATGATAATAAAGGAAAGAGGACATTCTCCTATGCCTACTGCTTCTCTGTACTTGGCTTGGGTGAATAGAAATTCTCATCCCACGCCAAAGCCTGAGCCACACTTATTATTGAACTCAGTTTTCCTCTCAGCGACGACGCTGGCGTCGCTAGGAAGGAGAGGGCGAAGAGGTTTGAAGTTTCTGAAGTTGGAACATATCAGGCAGGGTATTGACGTCATGCTCATGCTAGCAGAAGGACAAAAAAGAACCTTCTACATTTTGCTTTAATCTTGGGAGCGTTGCTAGGATTGTGAAACCTACCCTCTACTTCTCCTGCCTCATTCGACTAACATACAGCTTTATGTAGGCACTTATTTTCTTCACTCAATTTCAAAATCTTGCTCAGAATTAAACTGGAAATTTAAGACAGGAATCCCATTATTAATAGCGCGAGCTATTTATGCAAATGCTGATGTTAGTCTGTCCGGCCGGCCGTTTCCCCGGCCGCAGAATTAATATCTCAGCAACTACTGATCGGATTCACATGAAACTTTTTATGAGAGTCCTCCTCGTTCCCTAGATTTGTACTACAAATTTTTATAGCAATCGGTGAAGTTTTGCGGATTTTCGATTTTTAGCCCATATTCGTAGATGGGCTTATGGCGCATATGTGCATATGGGCTTATGGTGCATACGTGGTTATGGTACACCCCGTCTGACCTCATATACACCCCGTCTGACCCCCAAAAAATATAAATGGGCCACGAAGGCCCATTTATATTTTTTGGTCTGACCCCGTATTCACCCGCTATACCTCATATATCTCATACTCGCGCTATTTCGTACACCCGTTTGTACGGTTTATTTTAAACGCACCGATGAAAAAGCGAGAAGTTCCTAGAAAAAATAGTATACCGAAGAGAGTTTTCCACTTTTTTTAAATTGAAAAATCCCATATTTCTGATTTGGTTTTAGCAGGACGGATTCAGCAATCAACGCATTTAATGTTAAAGCTAAATTTTTCGAAATATCGATTACGTAAATCTCAAAAAGCTGCAAAACTTTCTCCGGTACACTATTTGTTTGAACACGCTGGAGCCGCAGCGCAGCGGCGCCAGAGTCTATTCAGAATTTCGTTGGTCGGCAAGGGTGGCAGTGTTGGGCGTAGAGAAAGCTGCTGATCTGATTGGCCCAATCCTGTGAGGAGAACATTTTTAAAAGTGGAAGGCTGCAGCGAATTTGCCAGAAGGGTCAACAAAGGTCATGTCAAAGCCTTGTCTTTGATCCAAATCCCCCCTCTCTCCCTATACAGTTCTGTGGATTCAGTTTTCTCTTTGGTTCCATCTCTCTGGATTTGGTTCCGAGTGACGCCATTTGCCATTGGTAGTGATGGTAGACTCGTTTCCTGACAGTAGAAGTCTCTACAGAAAAGAAAAATGTTGGAGATAGGAATGGGATGGCGCATGAGGCAATCTCATCAGCTCTGAGTCTCTCTGAGTCAGTCGGTATAGAGCCATGAGCCCAATGTACCTCTTCCAAAATTCCCATTTTCCTTAGCCAACCAACCAGAGCTCTCTCGTGCTCAATAATAATTCTCCCTACTTCTACTTTTCGTAGTAGAGAAAAAGGACCAAGGGTTGTTGGGTTGGGGAGGAAGAGGGGGGGGGGGGGGGGGGGGGGGGGGAATATTTTGACTCAAAAGTTGGGCTGGCGTTCACTGGCGTTGAACTCGCTTTACTTCGAAATGAATCGAGGGGAGACAAGGAAGCTCTTTTCTTGATCGTCTCTCTCAGGGTCGGTGAGCCCAAGCTCCAAACTACCCCGTCATCATCGACGGTCTTCCGACCATCGCCGTGGTATAATGGAAGTACCTAACGCTGCCTATTCAGCCTACTAGTATACTGCCAGTAGTTTCTAGTCGGCAGATGTACGAAAATTCTTAGGAAAATCCTGCAGGCGGCAACTTCAAGTATTTTCGTCAACTCCCGCCTCAGCACTCTGAAAGTTTTGCCCTTTCCTCAAATATCTAGAGCTAGCTTCCAAAGAACTGATTTTTGAGCTGAACTAAATTTTCTAAATTACTAGTTGAATTATACTAGTTTTGAGAAAATATTTTCGAGAAATCAAAAAATGCTTTTTTATTTTTCACATCAGAAGATTCCATTCAAAAAGAGTTAATGAGAGAGGCGCTGCACCTGAGCGAGTATTGATTGGGAGTGAAAGCAGATCGGTGGCTTGAATTCCGTCTCAATCAACAAGTCCACCCTCTAATCACTGTTTTGCTTTCACTTTCACTCTCACTGGAATTTTTATTTTTTCTGGTTCTATTGTTAAAGAAATGAAAAAAAAATCGATTTTTAGGGTTTTGGGATTTAGAATTTTTTCCTTTTTTTTCCTTCTCTTCGATTGTTGTTTTCTACCCATTGTTATGTGCCTCATATTTTCAGGAAAAGGTTCAAATCCTCCCCTTCTGTGATGAGGATGAGTTTTTAGGGTACACCCGTCGTATGAGAAGAAAGAGGCAAAGGAAGGGACGGGATGATGATGACGGGAAACGGGGATGAGGGAGGGTAGGGAAAAAAAAATAGGGTGAGAATCCTAATTCCAAATTCAGATTTTTCAATTTGAAATAATGGAGAAAGAGAAATTACTTTTTTGTTCTTAATCCTCGCGGGGATTTAAATTTTGAATTAATTTGGAATTGAAGGAGTGAAAGTAGTTGTGGTCATAATTTCATTTTAATTTAACTAAATGCTATTACGACATATAGAGTTTTAAGCCCAAGGAGCTCTACCCTCTTCTAAGAAGCTTCTTTCTTTTCTGAAGCATTTTCCGTTGGGTAAAAAGTAAAGCAACAAACGGGTACCAGTTTTACTTTTAGATTTTAAGACATGACCGCTGGCAAAATTCCATGGCTCGTTGAAATGAAGATTTTTACCTTTCCTTCAGCTTCCCCCGTCTTCTCAATAATAATCTCACATATGGAACAAGTTTCTTAGATGAGGTGGTCCACGTATAAATCAAGGGAATCCCAAAGTGCAGGGATCTAATTGATTCAGGATGAATTTTTCATTTCTTTTAAATTATTTGGAAAATTGAGATTGAGATTAAAACTAATTCTAGCCATGATAGAAAATCGAAAGCTATGTTTTTGGATTTAATCTTGGAAATAATTGTCAGAGTTTATAGCGTCACCTTCCCAAGAAAAGTTTTATTCAATTGTTTCATGTGTTTTTCAAAATTTTTCAGCCCAAGAAGCATTCTGTAGAAATAAAATGGAAAATCTTTATTTCTTTCTGACATTAGGCGGAGACGATATTCTGATCCGCTCGAGTCGAGAGGCGAGGAAGAATATCAAGCATTTCTTGACTTAAATGAACTGGCTGACCATGAGGTGTTTTGCTGTGAGGGATAAAAAGAATCTTGTTTTTTTCATTTAACTTCAGCTTCATGATTATCATAGGAGAACTTTCTAAATAGGAATTGCTCATAGCAAAGAATTCATAGCAAACGCCAGGAGAAGAAAACCTCTGAGCAAAAAAGTCCTTGCTTCTTGCGAATGAATTTCTAGCCCTTCCTCCATTTACTGTAGAGTAGTACATAGGTGAGGAGCTGCAATAAGAGCAGTAGGCAGTTTGCAGTAGTATATCAACACAATGCTCAAAATTCTCATGTAGGGAGTTAGAGGTGGTAGAAATCCAAGGTAAGGCTGTGGCAAAATCCCATTGTGGAAATTCCACACCAAGAATTACACTTTACCACATCGCAGACCCATCGCCACTGTCAGGCCGAGTCCCTATGCCGTTCTAGCACACATGCAAAAGCTTATACTACGAGTCGTCTCAGGGAGATTTCAAATCTGGCGACCTCATAACCCACTTGGGTCAGTCGGCAGAGAGAGACTGCGTCCAAATGCAACTGCTGCTATTCATTGTTGATGAAAGTTGATTTATGAGTTTTGCTGTAGAGAGAGGGAATGCAATGTAATGAAAAGCTACCGGTCTGTCAGATTTATCTGCGAGAATGCTGTTTAGAGATGTCAAGAGGCGGGATGTTGAATTGCTAAGAATTTTCAGGATCTGAGCGCCTTGCGGCCGCGGTAGGGCAACGCGTTCCTCAAAGTTGTCAATTAATCTTCAACCTAATGAATTCAATTTTTTTTTCTTCTTAGGATTCCGGAATTCTAAAAAAAACAATGGGAGTAGCATCCCTTGCATCAAAGCGTCGACTGGAGGATGCGGATACTTCCGACTATCCAACCTCCCCAAAACTATCCAAGCTAACTCCTGAACCCCTATTTGAAATTATTGAGGCCAGTGACGGACTTCAAAATGGTCATGAGAAGATAAGCTCAGAATTTCTAACAACCTCAATCCTAGCCCGTACTCTGCTAACCAGTTCGAATCCCCCCGCCTCTCACAACGGAGTCTCCAGCAGCCCTCTGGAGTCACTCAAAACTTCCCTTGAGGCACTTCCTGCTCCTATGTTCCTGGAATCTCTGGAAGAGCTAACCTCGAGCACTTCCTTTCTATCCTCCCTTCCAAAAATAACGACAATCCGGTCTTCTGAAGGAGATTTATTCACTGGCTTACTCAATGAGCGATCTCAACTCTCAACAGTCACCGTCCTCTCACCCATTGACCAAGAATCGGTGACTGAGCCTTCGTCCTGGGGCTCAGGAATTTTAGGTAGTATGACGAGTACGGTGAACGACCAGCTAATCACGGAGGAAGAGAATGGGAAGTCATACTTTAATTTGGGACCCTCGGAAGCCACAATTCTTGCCAAGAAACGTAGTAGTAGTACTACATCCTCGAATCCTAGTAACAGCCCTCCTGATCAAAATTGGAATAATAATATGGACTACTTGGACGAGTCCAGCTCCTCATCATCCTGTGAATCAATTTCCTCAGAGGATTTGTTCAACAGTTGTGAAGAGTATGAGGACCCTTCAGAAGATGAAGAAGAAGTCAGAACTTACAAACAAGAACGATCCAATGTTCTCCATCTCTCCCTCTGCAAATTAAATTCATTTAGAACGGTAAGCAAGACAAAAAAAAATCACTATACAGTAGACAAAATTTTTTAAATTCTTACTTTGATTTTTATTTTAGCAACAATGTGTTGAACCGAGCTTGCATCGCTCCGTGCTAATTTGTAACACTCTCCGCCATATTGAGCAACAGATTCGCCATGAAGATCAGGCCAAGAAAAATGAGTCCTCTTTTCCTCCTCGAGAGGCGCTCCCATCTTTTTGGCAATCGAGAAATTCTCCACAGCCGCCACTTCCTCATCCTCCTGCTCCATCTCTAAGCAACAATGGCCACGATCCGTACCTGTCTTCATCTCTCTACAACAATGAGTCGCCTTACCCCAACAATACCCTCCCCTCAAACTCAGCAGCTTATGACTACGCCCCGCACCGCCCCCCTCCGACTCCATTTCATACACCGTCGTATGAATACGGAGAAGCCAACCTTCCAGTGAACCCAGCCTTATCTCTCCAGCAGCCAATCATGAGTGAGCCCTCGAGTAGCCCAGCTTCATCTATACTCGAGTGTGATTCGGGGTATGGCGAAGACATAGAGCTCCCTTCCTACTACTACCAAACCTCCACACCAGAATTCTCAGCGCCATCTATACCAAGTCCAACAGAGTACGTCCCAGACTACGGCAGAATCCAGCAGCCAATGAGCAGTGAGCTCTGCAACCAATCACTTTCACTAGACATTGAAAAGTTAGCTCCTAGTAAAGAATGCAAGAGCAGTTTGGATGCTAGGATGATTACCAGCCTTGAGTCTGCCCCGGTCTCATTTGCAGAATCAATTGAGTCTTGGACTAAATTCTCAGGATCCTCAGTGGCCACAACTTCGTTTGCTCAACAAGAGAGTCAGTGTGGAATGGAGTCACTCCGGGCTGATTTTTCCATGGACGGCCATTCTACCCTCCACCACCACCAACTTCCAATGGACAGCCTTGTCTCCTCCAGCTACTCAACCACATAGCAACCAAGTCTTATCTAACTTCCAAAGGCATTACTATTCTTATATACAAATCGGGCACAAAGATTTTTTTATTTTATGTTCTCATTGTGCAATAATACTCCAAATACCGATGGCTTTATAATTTTTTCTTCTTCCAAGTTCAGATCATCTACAATCAAAACTTATAGGATCTCTGTTTCTGGAATATTTCAAAACTTTAATTTTATGGGATCAGATTTTGTCTGATTCCTCACTGAGGTTGTGAAGCAATACGGATAAAATATAAAGATGGCAGGAAGCGTTATTTGAACAAAGGAAACGTACCTTACTTGCGGCAAATTTTTGNATCAGATTTTGTCTGATTCCTCACTGAGGTTGTGAAGCAATACGGATAAAATATAAAGATGGCAGGAAGCGTTATTTGAACAAAGGAAACGTACCTTACTTGCGGCAAATTTTTGGAATCTAAGGAAGTGCCACTTGTCACTTGTCTCAAACGAATTATAATAATTTAAAAACATATATAAGACATGAAAATCAAATGACTAATTTTCATCTTCGTAAACTCGCTCGGTAAACTGAGAATTAAGGAATCGGTGAATGATATTTCTATTCTAATTGTGTTAAACTACTTTCTGTATTTTGAGAATAATGAGCTAATTAGATAGATACTTTGGAGATGAACCTTGTACCTTAAGTTTTAAATTTACAGAAATTATATACTAGCAATTTGATGATAAGAATTTATAATTTTTATTCGAGATCTGTTTTTGTCATGGAAGAAGGAGCTTTGACACGAAAATAAAATTTGAAAACCTTACAGCGTGAGTATCAACTATTAGGGTTTACAGCATTAATATGCTATTGCCTAAATCACGGCAGCTTAGAAAATAAACAGCCTTTTATTGAAGCATTCCATGAGTTTTCCAAAAATTGATGCCTGCAACGTTAGGTTCTCGAATCAGCTCAGGTACTTCGTCAAGTTTTAAATAGCGAACTTCCTTGGCGTTTTTCTCTAGCTGA
This sequence comes from Brachystomella parvula, assembly GCA_019776545.1. Lineage (NCBI taxonomy): Eukaryota > Metazoa > Arthropoda > Collembola > Poduromorpha > Brachystomellidae > Brachystomella > Brachystomella parvula. The sequence continues at coordinate 2,687 of JABASM010001603.1, read as the reverse complement.
AGCAGAGGCTTTCCACGAAAACGTACAGTCCTGTGACACGGGACAAAAATAAAATTTTTAATCGATGGACGCTTCCTTATAAAACAGTTTGTACTTACTTTTCTCCTTTTGTAAAAGATGCCCAGAGCTTCACCAAGCTTTTTGACATTTCATAGTCCTTGTCTCCAGGGTTGACAGTTCCGAATTCTTTCATGTCAAATAAGAGCAACAGTTCGTCCCCATGACCCGCACCTCAATTGGATCATCAAAAATTTTCTATATTATTTTGGTGCTGGATAAAGTCGTATCATAGGTAATTACCATCTAGCAGAGACTTTTGACCAAGAATTTTCTCGTTAACCCATTTGTGTCCGAAGTAATACATGGCTTCTAAAATGACGTGGTGCTTGTTTTGAAGTGACACAATGAAACTCGCAAACGGGTTTTCGGTTCTGTAGCTATAGTAGTATGGGTAAACTGGCTGATGCTCGGACTGAAGCTTCAAGGATTCAGAGATACCGTGAGCAAATACAGCATCCGTAAATAATTTGGTGTAAATCTGGACTGTTTTAAATCCGTCAGGTTTGGCTTTTCCAAAATAGAATTCTTTAGCTTTTTTAGCAAGCTCGGTCCTGTGCGCCTTGTCCCCGTGACCGTAGATAAGCACATCCGGTAAATTCTCCTCAAAACTGGACTCCAGGATCTCCAATTCTGTGTTATTTCTGGCTATTACTGAAAAGAGAATTTTTTTTAAGAAAAAGAATATTTTATTTATTTTTTAATGTTGTAATGGTTGACTTACAAGCAAAGAAGGCAGTTCCTTCTTCAGCGTTGTAGCCACTCAGCCAAGGAACAGCGTTAACCTTCCCAGAGCGTATTGTGTCGTAGGGAGGAGAAGCGATGAAAGCCCCCTTCTTAATTGTTTCCACCGTAGGACCAAAAAGAGAAATCCGTGGTCGCACAAGTCTCTAAACACGCATAGAATTTTTTAAGAATCCTCACTATTTTTGAACTTTAGAATTTAGGATTTCTTATCCTGTGTTCTAGCGTTCACTCACATCTGTCTCTGAGTGGACCTCCAAGATTTCAGCGACAGGAACACGTTTCAAACAAGAAACCATTTCTTTTGAATCTTCCGTGGGACAATTGAGCTGTTCAGCGTAGCGTTTGGCTTGGGTCCTTGGATGCTGCTGATTTGCCCATGTGTTTAGCACAGTACCACTTTGAGAAATTGCTCGATGAAACAGTCCTAGCACAGAACAGCAATTCAGCTGGCAAGGTTCCATAATGACAATTTACGTTACCTTTTGAGAGTGGTGACAGAATGTGGTGGTGAACGGACGCACCCCCAGCAGACTCCCCAGCGATGGTAACTTGATTCTTGTCACCACCAAATTGCTCAATATTTTTCTGAACCCATTGAAGAGCGAATGCTTGGTCTTTGAGGCCCATGTTTCCTCTAACAACGCCATCCCCCGTGTTTAGAAATCCTGAAATATTTGTTCATACCCTTTGTAACATGGAAAATCAAGGTTTCATATTTTTTAAATTATCTACCCAATGAAGCGAGTCGGTAATTCATTGTCACGAAAATAACTCCTTCATCGATCAAGTAATTTCCACCGTAAGGAGACGCTGAATGGCTGATATAAAGTCCACCTGTTAAAGAATCAAGAATTGACATCCTGTATTTAAGAAACGATTGCCAGGCTCACCATGAATGAAGACCATGACTGGAAGCAGGGGCAAATTATCATCTTTGAGTTGAGGCGTGAAAACGTTAAGAAATAAACAGTCTTCATTGAATGTTCGGGTTGCTCTTATAATGTCAATCTGTGCACAATCCGCCCCGAACTCTTGAGCTGACCTTATTCCTTCCCAGGAATCAGGGAATTGTGGACTCTGAAAGTTAATGAAAATCATGAGCTTCCTTTAAAAATTATTATTTGAGCAATTTTAATTGAATAAGGCAGCCTTACCTCGTAGCGTAATTCAGCGATGGGAGGTTTCGCGTAAGGAATCCCAAGATATTCGTAAAATTCTTTTCCATCTCTTGAAATCCCTACTTTTCCCTTCAGTAGACCGTTTTCAGTTTTAACGATTGGCGAGTCCTTTATTCCTGGATTCGAAAAATACTTATAAGCAATCAAGGACGCAAACAAAACCAAAATGCTTAACTTAAACATTTTTTGACTTCTTTAAGGTGGATTGGATATGTCACCTATTACAGGGAGTTAAATTAAAACTCATCAAAGGAAACCAAGAAGAGGCAGAACACTACTTCCAGCAAATAATAATGGAAATCCAGTTTCATCGGCTCAACTTGAGTTGGGTCACTGATGACCTTCATTTCGTTAATGAGAATATAAAATTAAAGCTTGTCTGAAGCCTGAAGCACAAGCATAGGGAAAGATATTACCGTGTTTTCTCTAATATAAAGCGCGCGCTATATTAGGATTTTCCAAATTTTCTTTAGAAAATGTCAGCTATACGCAGTGTTTGAAATCGCTCCATAAGCCGCTCCTGAATTTAACCCATAAGTGCACGGAAAAAGAGCGATGTGCGACAATTTCCGCACATCGCTCTTTTTCCGTGCACTTATGGGTTAAATCCAGGAGCGGCTCATGGAGCGATTTCAAACACTGGCTATACGTTATACAAAAGACCTGCGTGCTAGCTCACTTTATTAATAGCGCGAGCTATTCATG
>JABASM010001602.1:0-13785 GCA_019776545.1 Brachystomella parvula | reverse complement strand
ATAATAGCAGGAAAGAGAGCTCCTGAGGACATGAACTATAGCAGGAGCCATAAGCAAATACCTTTCGACTATCCTGGGAACGAGGGACTGGGTATTTAACAAACTCCAGCCCATTTATTTTCGTATACTGCAGGGACTGGAATTATATCCTAGGCCAAATGCTTCACCGCGTTAAGGATTACCCATTGGATCAAGTTCTGCTTTTCTACCAGGCTTGTATTAATCAAGAGCAGAGAGACAGCATTGGATACCTTCCCTTCGTCAATCTTCTTCTGGAGTTGAAGCTAGTGGATGCTGTGAAAGGAACGGGGACATTTGACATCTCACGGACCATCGTTCGCATTTACAAAAGAGTCAGTAAACTCCTTTTCATTGATGTCTACACTACGCGGGAAAACTTCATTGTTGTAAGCCAACGTTTTCTACCAATAGGACTTTCCGATTGAAGGCTTTTCTAAATCGGCCTAAGAATTTGGCTCAAGCCATAGGGTTTTTTGTTAAAGTGCATGACTTTTGGAAAACCCCATGGCCTCTTGAGCCAAATTCTTAGGTCGATTTAAAACAGGCCTTCAATCGGAAAGTCAGTAATTTCTACGTGAAAAGTCTTATTAGTCGGTTCTACGTGAAAATCCCCTTATACCAAATCTCCCTCTGTGAAAATCACTTCTATGTGAAAGTCCGCTCGTGGGAAAGTCCCCTCGTGCAAAAATATCTTTTACCTAAATCCCCTCTAAGAACTCTAAAATTTTCAGGGACTGTTTAACCCTAGAACGACGAAGGGGTTGCATGAGGACATACACGGTTCTCGATTTATTTCAAATTGGTTAAGCGTATCAGTCGGAGGCTTCAGGTATGCCTCAACTAAAGGAATTCACTTCTACCGATACCGTTTTCTTTAATACTGGTACGCTTAACCAGTTTCAAATGAAACGAGAAAGAGTAATGGTGTATATCCTCATGGTTGCCATCAAACAGCCTAAAACCTAGGAAACCTAACAACACAAAAACCTAGCAACCGGGTGTCCCGCATTACCGCCACTGAAACTACCGCCGAACCCTTTACCGCCAAAAAATAACCGCCGCGAACTTTACCGCCGCCGCTTTTTAACGCCGCATAAAAATAGAATTTCAGCTTGTGCAAGTGCTTGTGCTACTTTTTTATTAACTTGAAGCGGATTAAAGACAGGATATTACTCACGCACGGTTTTCCGGTCTCCAACTTTGGCCGCCGTCTTTTCTTATACTTCGTGAAACCTTGAGGGTTTTTACCTGCGCGGGTTAAACACATATCACTGTCTTGGTTTAATTAAATCTTTTTTTTACAGCTCGGCCTCGGCACGGCGGAAACGCTGATCACAAATCAGACAGATTATGTGAATGCGATCAGAAGTACCTTCACGCTTCTGAAAGAGGAATTGAACATTGAAGATGACTCTGAAATTGACACGATTGTTTATACTGTCCTACGTTTTGAAGCTGAGCTCATCAGCGTCCAGTCTAAAGAAGTAAAAACAGTGTTTGGATTTCCAGAGACTATGGAAAATTTTGTCAAGAAACCAAAAGAATTTCATTCTAATTATATCGATTCCCAAGTAAGCAAGCACACAAGTCGGAAAGAAATGAGAACCTGATTGGAATCTTTTGAATTTAGAAAGGAATATTTCGCTGGGATTTTTTCTTGGCTGAGCTGTTCGAACAGCAACATAATTCTCGGAACGCGACCATATTTTTTAATTACCTTCATTCCGTCCAGAAGCAGGATGAACGCCTGTATTTGCTATTCCTTGAAGAATTGCTCAACAGGACGCCATACTATGTGCTGAGTATAGAAATCTTGAAATATAAATTGCAGAAATTCTTGGGCTAATTTCTCTATTTTTCAGTGCGCTACTTTCAGTGGTCGCTCCTCAAATTACTGGCAAGCGAACTTACAACAGCATCCCATAGCAATATCTATTTCATTTATCGCTGGTTAGGAAAAACGTAAGCAAGGTAATTTTTAAATGAGCAAATTATAAGGTAATACAATAATTGTCTTTAGAAAAGACGAGCGATGCTTTCGATCCATGATCTCAAAGTAAGCCGGGGAATTATTCTGACCTGACCTCAACTTAAGAAATTTCTTTTTCTAAATAATTTTTTTTTCAGGCTCCATGCTCTAGTAGCTGTGCGCCATACGATGGAGGTCAAAGATTATCCAGGACTTAGGAAGAACGTAGGGAGATTTTCCGTAAGAATTTCAATCACCCATCACTTATAAGCTAAGTTCATCGCAGATGGCGAGTCTAATTCGTCAGCTTTGGGAGACGCTGAAGGATATGTTAAGTGGATTCCCATCGGATGTTGTCAGCTCCTTCGAGGAGACTTTTTCTACTTTATCAATAGTTGAACCAGCCACAAATGATTATGGACCATTCCTCTTGACTTTCTACGAAGGCGTGAGGCTGCATGAACAGCAATGGTGGGTCTCATGAACCAAAGAAATTAATCCAACACTTTTCCTTTAGTTGAACTTGAGCATGGAAAGGCACTTTGAGAATACCTTACAAGTCCTTGCAATCAAAACACGAAATGATATTCTCAAACTTAAGAATAAACCACCCTATCATCTCTGGCCGTCTGGCACATACTCGGCTTCTGAACCGCTAGTCTCAATAAGGGGAAGGGCTGGAGATTATCGCTTTATTAGTACATTGATCTTCTTTTTTTTGCTTTGTAAATACATCAACGCTTTTCTATTCAATTAGCAATCCCACTCGGAGCACTCCAGATCCCGTACACCGGAAACGATTTACCGTGGGTATCTTCAAAGTTTAAAGTCATGTGAGAATTCCGCAAATGATTTTCGTTTCACTAGAATTTTTAATTACGGGGGTTTCGGATACTGGGTCGGCGCAATCTATATTATGGAGTACGTTCTTCTCGACCTCCTCGAAACCTACGCTAAGGAGCGTGAAGTCGAAGAGCCTGAGGTAGGCACCATTCTAAAATATTTTCAGACGGCGTGACAAGTTCCGAAAATTGAAGAAAATAATTTTTGGTTAAGAAAAGTTATAACTAAAGAAAATTTTCGAAGATGAGATTATACGCAGCTTGATTTTCAGACAGCCGTTTTAACCCAGAAGCAAATGGAAATGTTTCTGCTTCCTCGGTTCGAGTGCATTTTCAACGACTATCGCCGCGTGCTTAGGAGGCTGGAACCGGAGTTTCAGGTAAAATAACTAGTAACACCTTAACATATTAATAGTCATCATGTCTGATACAAACCGATTCGCAACACGTCAAAATCTCCAAAACAAAAATCCCCAATCTGAAAATCCCAATGTGAAAATTCCAAATGTGTAATTTACAAGCTTGCAGGGATTTTTAAGTTTTAGGTTGCCAGATTGTTAGGATTTGCCTGTGATTTTATGGAATAGTATTTTAGAACCTTTAGTTGATGCATTTTATGGATTCCTGTCTTGATCTTGCTATGCAAAGGTGACACTGGATTAGTTAAAAGCCTGAGGTCTTTATACTCAACAGTCCCTGTAAACTTGTAATTCTCACGCTGGGGATCCTCACAAATTGGGGATTTTCATAGGTTAGAGATTTTCGCATGGGGGATTTTAACAGCCGCGATTTTTGTTTTGGGGATTTTCACATGGAACCAAACGGATGGAAGTGCATTACTAGGCTTTCAGAAGATTAGCATCATGTGAACTTTTTTTAAGGTTCTGATTCTGCTTTCAGTGAAAACCTTTTTGGTTTCTACTGGTTTTTAAAACTGTTTACCAATTCAAATTAATTTAGCGAAGAAATGATTTAACTGTTTCTGTGCTTTTTATAATATTAAATTTTCAAGCTTTGTTCAGATTTTCCTTAAACGACTCAGGTTCCTGTTCGACAAGTCTTTTATCAACTTTGCTTTAAACGAAATCTTCTTGAACCATTATTGCAAACTGTTTTCAAACACTTTGTATTCAGATTGATCCAACAAAAAGTTTAAGTCGCCTGAAAAACCTGGCGTTTGTACCAGCTCTTCAACTGCTGATGGAAACAATGGTGAAAGAAAGGAAAGATACTCCTGACCAGTTCCCGGCTCATCAAGTCCTTCCTGGTCTTGAGTCATATACTCCTGACCAACTTTTTTTCCTAGCACTAGCAGAGGTACGCTAATTTAAAATATAATCTTTTATGCGAAACTAACAAGAAGTTTCTAGCATTCCTGCAAGTATGTTTCACCTGAGAGGAAGAAAGAGATGAAACAAAGTGGGGTTATGCTATTCAGGGCCCAGGTCAACACAGCCATGCGAAATACAGAGGAATTTGCAAAAGCCTGGAACTGTCCCCCCAAGAGATTCATGAATCCTCGTCGGAGGTGTAAATTCTTTGGAACACGACCCTCGGCTCAGTCCACTGAACAGTATCCAGGCAATACAACTTCTATCCCTGGGAAATGAGCTAATTAAGTGTTGTGATGATTGACTATTCTTTCCTCAGAATTTATTTTTTTTATATCTCTGCCTCTAGTCATAATTTGTTGAAAAACCAGTTTTCAGTTTGTATTTTTTAAAATAAATGATGACAGTGGCATCTTAAGATTAAACCTAGAGCAGTTGTTTTTGACTGCTCAAAATATAAGCTTCCCTTTAAAACTAATTTTATCTTAGCTAGTTAGGTACGCAATGCAATTGTATTTGCAGTTATAATACAAGTTAGAACAATTCTAGCTAAAGGCATTTTTCATAGTTACTAAGTAAATTTTGCACAGCAGCAGCAAGAAGTCTCTTGATACTTTCCATGTCTCATATCATAAATTAGGATAAAAAAAATGAATTAAGCTCAATTTAACTAATATGGCAGCTACAGAATAATACAAAAATTAATATCTAAAATTCAGAGTATCCAGACCCTCTGGACATTTTTGCGATCATGGAGCCGCAAATGACAGGAACTTTTACAACATTAGAAAACATGTTACTTTACTACTTCATTCCGGCTATACTTAAAATTAATTTGTAAATACCAAAAATAACCTTATTAGATTAGTAAATTATAACATGACTTGAGAGAGCTGAGAATTTTTTTAAAAGGAGAGCTGCAGGGGGTTAACTATGGTGAGACCCGTCGTTGTGTGATTAGATTCACAGCCAAAATCCTTCAAATAATCTGTATCTTACACTTTAACAATATTCGTCAATATAGAAACCTCCTTCCTGTATGTCCACTAAAATCAGTCTTTGGTATATTCTTCAACAAATCAGAAAAATTAAAAAGTTGACCCGTCTGGGAATAGTATAAGCAGATGGCAGAGTTATGAACTGAACTGTATTAACATAAATCTCATTGTAACAAAAAATATAATCTGGGTTGAATGGGGGGGGGGGGGGGGGGGGGGGGGGGGGGTGGCAGCCGTGGGTCTTCTAATTTACGACGTGGATTGCCTGGGTCGATGCTTGGATGTTCCTGGTTTTCTTCTCGGGGAGACGCTCTTCATGTTTGTTGAGGGGGAGGAGCTTAGCCTCATCAGTGCAGAGAGTGAGGAAGGTGTCTCAGACGAGCCACTGCCAGTGCTACATTTCGGACAGCATTCCCCCTCTACTTTTATTTTCACTTCACAGTTGAGTGCTGGACACTTCGTGCGTCCACATTTTGACGTCCCGTTCTGAAAAAAAAGTAAAACAAAGCATGGTTAATTGAAGGCAAAATTCGAAGGGATGGGAGTAATGAGCGTACCCTGCAGGAGCATATAATGCAAGGTGTGAAGCCGAATGGCTCAATTCGATGGTTCCATTCTTCTCCGTTTGAATGGAGTTCTCCACGGAATTTGCAACCCCCTCCACGTAAAATATCTGCTTCCGTAGGACCTCGATTTACCAGGTACCCATCATCTTGAAATAAATTCTCTTTCTCCTGCGGACAGACTTTGCAGCACGCTAGCGGTCGTGGATAGAATGCAACATGTGGAGAGCAGCTCAGCGTGGGACATGTTTCCTTCACACAGTCGACTGCCAGTGTCTCCGGCTAAAAAAAAAGAATCAAAACTTTCAGTCAGGATTTTTATGAAAATGCTTTTGAATAGTATGTTGACTCCTTACGTTGCAGGTGCAAGTGGTGCATGCCATAAATCCATCTGGTGGAAGGTACGGGTGCCATGATGTACCTGCGGGGTGACTCCGATCCCCCTTCACTTCACAGCTCCTTCCAAAATTTTTTATTTTGTCGCTCTCTGTAATTTACAAGAAGAAAAATGAAATTTTAGGTTTATTTTTTGTAACCAGGATCCTTTCTTATGGTTCTAGACTTACGCAGACAAGTTCGGCAGCATTCCCCAGTGAGAAGAACAGGGTTGACGCAGGCAACTACTGGGCACACGACAGTGTCACAGGTGACTTTTCCCTTGAAACAGCTGCAAATCTGGCAGGTATCATTGACTGGTGACCATTGGCTGAATTCCTCTCGCATGGCTCCATCATAGTAGCATTTCGAAGGAGTGGGTGTTGGTGCCGAGTCATCTTCAGGCTCAATTATATAAGGATCCAAATGCTCACGTCGAGGTGCTGGAAGGCAGCTGGCTGGTACGTGGATCTAACCAGTAAATAAAACGATAAACAAGCCCAGGACAGAAATTCTCTTGTGCTGTTCTCAATGACGCTTACATTTCGAAGTGAAGTTGATGCCAGTAGGGCAGAGTCATTAACTCGAATAATCTTGAAGAGCATATCTCCAGCATTCATATTGACAAATGTGTTTTTCCTAAGACAATACTCCCATTTTAGTTAAGTTCAAAATGTAGGCCTATTTTTCATTTTTTTTACTTGTCAATTTCATGGAACTCCCCCTCAAATTCACTTGCTTCAAAATCATCCAAAGTGTATGAAGTGACAGGAATGCCCATTACATGAAGTGAGGGTGTTTCCATAACTTCCAATCTCATCAGTTCCGACTGCGGCCGATCACTCAGTGTCAATTGGTAGTTGAGTGCGCAGGAGTCATCGACCCCGATCCAAAGGAGTCCTTCAGCCCTCATCGGAGAGGTAGCTCCTGGGGCTGGTTGCAAAATCAAAGGTGCATCACTGAGTTGAGCATCTCCGAATCCCCGGTAGGTCAGTTTCCCACGGAGAACGCCTCGGTTAGTTGTGACTGAGAGATAGAGATTTTCCTCATAAAGTAGCTGGTAATATCGAGTGCTCATTCCGCTAATGGCCTGTCGACTCATGTTAGGGCTGAGGGTCATGGGGAGTTCTTCGAGGACTCGCCTCCCTGTTTCGAGTTTGCTGGTAATGGGAGTGTGTTCTGGTGGGAGCTGAATGTTGTAAGACCAGCTCCCGTCGGGTAGTGGGTAGACCCAAGCCACTCCTCCACTAACGCCGCTTCCACTTCCATCCTCTGATGATAGCACCGTATCGAAAATGTCGCAAGTAGTCCTAGAAGTCAAACTATGCTGAATTCCATTCAAAGTATATAAATTCATCCATTAGATTTTACCTGGATCTGATTTCACCAACAAGCTTGAAATTCGGATTACGCTTTGAGTAGAGAAGGATAAAAAGGCTTCCGCGAGAGAGGGACTGTAATTGCTCCAGATCCAAAATCGTTCTCACTTCAATATTATTTGTTTCATACTGAATTTTTGGAAGGACGACGGTCTCTTCCACTGCACCGGCTCCTGATGCATCCGCAATTCTCATCGTAATTCCAATCTCACGTTCCTCATCGAATTCCCCATTAAAAGTCAAGTTGAGGTATATGGATCCAGTGGAAGCAGAGACAGACACAACACCCATTCCGCCGGTTCCCTATAAAAAAGAAATTAATTTTTTATTTTGGCACTCGTTCCTTGATCCATAGGTCGCCTCCTGCTCTGCTTTTCATTGCTTTCCTTCTGTTTGACACCAAAAAAGGATTCCCTGGAGTCGTTTCAAGTCGATGAGGAATTTGAAAATGAAAATTATGTCTTTGAAAAGATCATAGATTTTATGAATTTTTTTTGCGGAGGACGTATACGTCTGGCAAATATTATATATTTTGATTGGTTATTTTTGGATTTTAGGAAAGGAGAGTCTCTTACCGTTTGTGAGGATGGCTCGAGAAGCGAAGAATAAACTTCGTTGGCTACGTATCGCTGCTTTGCAATACGTCCAGCCAGGAATCGATCATTATCTCCTGCCACTTTCTCCGTTACGAGAGCAGCAAAAAGTTTCTCTTCCTTCAATAACTTCCGGTAGACGCGGGGAATTTTTTTCCATACTCCACAAACTTTCTTCGTATCTCTCTGGTAATTATTGAGGCTCACTTCCTGCTCCTCAACAACGTTTCCTTCAGAGTCTACAAATTGGACGAACTTGGGTCGTGGTAGCCCTTCGTTATGGCTGAAGGAGTAGTAGAGATTCCGATGGAGAAACATGAAGCGACCTGCACCGAGGCCTGTGGTCATTGGCTCCCCTAATCCGGTTGTTGATTTGATGAGGGTAGAGGACCGCGGGGTCAGGAGGGCGGCGTATTCTGTAAATCAGAAAAAAATTAGGGTTTACGAAGCTGACCATCACTCGTGCTTAGCATTCAGCACGATTTTTTTAAGAAGTACTCTTATGTGCCCTCACTAATGAAAACTGACCTTTGTTATTCTCAACCAAGTCGTTGTCATCCATTGCATCTGAAGTCTGGTTGTCTGAGCCTAAAAGAAAAGGAAATCTGAATTAGTAACAAAATGGCAGCTCATTAAATTTCTGTTGATTTTTGACAAGGTAGCGGTGTTGCTTGTTTAACTAGAGAGCCGCTGCCCCTTAACTCACGGACGCTGTCTCCTCCAACTCCTTGTTTGCAACCTTTCATTGTCTTCCGTATTTGGAAGGCCTCACCAAAAAATCAATCTTTGCATAACCAGGCAGGAAAATAGATTTCTAGCCGTCTACCTGTCACATGAAATAAAATGGATGGATTACTTACTGGGACGAGACTGCGGACAGAATTTGCAGCATTCTCCAGGAACTGAGACAGCATCTGAACAGTCTAATTTCGGGCATTCGTTTTTAATATTTCGACATCGCACACGTCCAACTATTTTCCTCTTCTTTTGAACCTGGAATAAAAAGAAATTAATTGGAAATTAAATCCACTTTGCAGTTATTTTTATGAGATCTTGAATTATGTATACAAATAAAAGCGAGGATAGTTTTATGAAATTTATGATCTAATTTGCATTCCTTCTCCTCCTCTATTGCATCTTTTCTGCAAATCAAATGTGCAAAAAAAAAATCTTAATCCAATTAAAGGCTAAGAAATCTAAATATAAAAATCCAATAAAAACCAGAGGAGAACCAAGTTCATCGACCGATTTCTAAGAGTACTACTCTACAAATTCGTGGAAAATAAAAGAGGATTTATAAGCAAAAAAAATAAGGGTTAGAGATGAGTAGATAATCTTTCGGCGCCACGAAAAAATCAGCACAAGAGAATTCCAAAATATTTTTATTAGCACATGTGGCCAAAAAACCGAAGGAAAGGATTTAAAGTCTTTTGACATCTGACACTTATCATCATCTGAAAATTTTTCGGAATCGAATAATAGCTACGAGTTTTTAAGCCCAAATTCCGAGGGGAGGGTGGATGGGGGGAGGATGGGAGGAATATTGCAAAACGGAGGGTACGAGCATGGATTAATTTCCACGCTGGAGTTGGATCTTTACCAAAATGATAGCAAATGTTTACGGTGAAAGCTGTTTTACTATCAAAGAGCAAAAGATTGGCATCAGAATTTTATGCTTATGGAAAATCCTAGCGAATTTTCCGAAAATAAGAATTTTCCATTGCGAAAAATTAAATTTTGAAGGGCTGTTTTTAAATGATCCCTTGCAGCGTGAACTTTTGAAGGATTCTGGCAAGAAGGATCCACTGAAGATAAAGCTAGGGATTGGTGGATAAGGAGCTGCGGGTGCTGGATGATGAGGTTGCGGGTGATGCTGTTGGTTTGAAATTAAATGCCAAATAATGCATGTCTTGATCCAAGCGGAAAACGAAGGAATTATCCTTCATCTCCTTCTTCATGCATATTTTCACTTTTGACTGATCACTTGAGGCACGGAATTGACATTGAGCCAAAATCCTTATACTAAAACCCTTTTCCAACATTTTTGCCAACTAGAAATAGGACCGGTTTAATCCAGACTCCAAATCCAACATCGTCTCACTTTCTATTTAATGCTGAAGGAGCCGTGAAAATTTCTTGTTTTTTTTTCTAGAAATGAGACCAAGGGCAGAAAAGACGCAAGCAAATTCTTATCCGAAAACGTGCATTTCGTTAATTTTTACAAGGAAAAAATTTTTTAGGTGAATACTAGTAGTGAAAAAGTATAAAAATAAAAAGTAAAAGGGAAGTAGAGAAGACTGGGTCAGGCATCTCACCACCTAATCCCACTAAAACCAGAGCCTGATCTTCTTCATTTGGCAAGAATGAAGGGAGAGAGAGGAAGGGGATGATGATAAGCTCATCAGAATGAAATGTGAATTTTTTTTTCATCGAACTTCGTGTTCTGAATCCGAAAATCTCAACCACTTTGCATACAATTGAGAATAATAGAAAGACTAAAGACTCAATTGTACATTGTCAGTGTCATGATCATCTCAACCCTCCATGTCATTCTGAAGGATCACAAAGGAAGATGCAAGTAGAGCAGAAGCAGTGGAAAGAATAGAAAGGGATGAATAATATTCTTAATTGAGTGTGATTGGCTTGCTTACGAGTTCACAGGAGCATTGAATGCAGTGCATCACGCCAAAAGGCTCTCCCAAGTCTGGACTCCAGGAATCCCCGATCTCGTGCACGGCCTTTCCAAGACGACATTCTGAAAATAAAATAAAAGTTTTAGAACATTATTTTCTTTTCAAACCTGTAGAACTAGCGGTCAGGAAAGAAGAAACTAAAAGACGGACTAGAGGAAAAGGACTGAATTATTAGCATTAAATTAACTGCACAGACTTGAATCAAAAAAATCTTGGATTAAAACACAAATAATTATTTTGAAATTGTTTTGAATCAAAGCGTGTAGCTTTGTTTAATCTGGCAGCAAGAACGGCGAAAAAAATGAATTTTCTAGGTGTATCTGCACGAGGAGGACGTGAAAATTTTTTAGAGGAGACAAATTCCAGAAAAAGAAGTTGCACACAAGTTTTTAGAAATAAATGAAGCATAAAAGTCTCTTCCTTCCTGTTCTCTCCGCCCTTTAATTTTGATTTTCTTCTATTAATTCACTATAAATTAGAAAGGAAGCATGCTATACTTTAAGTTTCCTTGGTTCTCCTTCAGCATCATCCATCCCTTAAATTATTACGACTTTTCCCTGCTTTCTTTTCAGAAAAAAAAACTGCTGAATACTTGTAAAAGTTCTATATAGATGATTACTAGGAAAAGTTTATCCAAAATCCAACAAACTCCTCGAAAACGGAAGGAGTGAAATTCATCTCCTCCGGTCATGAGATTAAGGAAAAAACTTTCGAGTCTGTCCTCTCCTTCTTAAAAAGTCGGAAATTCATGTCCACAAGGACACGTTTAGAAGTTGTAGATGTAGATGTAGAGTCCTCTGTAATGTAAATATAGACTCATCCTCTCCGACTGACTCCACGACTCAAGTAATGGTCGTAGTAACCGTAAGAGACAAATTATCTTAGGCAAAAATTTTTCTGCAGACTTGCAAAAAATCGAGAAGATAGATCAGCCTGGCGCCAAAATCCTCGAGAAGCAGAAGCACCCAAGAACTTTATCCTGCTACTACTATACTATGCTACTACTTACTACTACTACTACTACTACGAGAAGATGAAGGAAGAAGATGAGAGAGAAAAAAAAAAGTTACGACGGAGAAAGTGATTTCAGATTTTATGGGTGAAAGCTAAGAGAATCCCGTGGCTTAATGACCACTTTCCTAAGAAATTCATTACTTTCCAACGGAGGGCCAATCATAGCCTTCCATTTACGATCTTTTACAATCACTCCCCCAATCTCTTCATTATTAATCTTTCTGGTGGAGTAATAGGAGAGAGGGAAGCAGAATTTTCCTTCTGCCAGAAAGTTTCAATAGAAATAAGATTTCAAAGTTTTGGGAACGGGATCATAAAATTGACCTCGCGTATTTCATGGATGTCAATTAAATTTTCTGAAAAAAAAATTCTATAAAAGTTGCAAGGCTTTCCAAGTAAAGAGAGAAGTGGCATTCAGGATTTTTAGAAAACGCTTGGTTGAAATTCAAGAACATTTTTTCATTTTCAAGCTGGGAGGGTCCAAACCTTCAAGTTTTGATAATAAGAAATAAAAAAAAAAAAGAATTGTGAGAAGCTCTCCAGGTCCTTCTTTTTCTAATTGAGGGTGATATGACCATAAATGAAAAGATTTTGGATCTGAGGGAAAGGAGACAAAGAAAACAAGTTTGGAAAGGAGACAACTACAACGCTCTGCTTCAAAATGTCCAAATCTAAAGCAATGATCTCTATAGTGTGAAAATAATTCACAAGTTTACCAGGGTCACGTTACCAAAGGAAACAACGTCAATCCAGGAGAAGGCGTAAACTCCCCCTCCCCTTTTCTCGCTTTTGCGAAAAAAAAAAGATTATGCAGAAATGGAGTCATAAACCCATCAGAGTATCACCTTTTTCTGATGAGCCCATTCTTCAAAATGGTTATTCCTAATCTCAAAGGACAAAATTATCTCTTGTCACCATCAGCAGAAAAAATGTCAACAGAACTATTTTGCAAACTCGTTTAGCTTTGGTCTTTCAAAGTTTAATTTTTTTTTTTTTTACTATGCGCTACCAAAAATGGAGGGCCCAGATTGAATACAGAAAATGTAAACTTAATGAAAGTTGACGGGAATCCATTTTTTCTCGGAAGAGCCTCTGTTATAAATTCAAAAGCTCGTCTTATAGGGTCAAAGAGCAGGAAAACGCCCTCAAATTACAATAACAATCAATCTACTCCTAATAAAAATCATAATTAGTAAAAGGAACCCTAATAATAATTCTTAGCAAGGGGCAGGGGGGGAGGGGGGCAGAGGGTATAGGAAGTAACACTAGAAGTACAGCTTTGCGAGTGTTAAAAAATTTAGCGTAAAAATTAAGTCGCGTCTGGAAATATAGTGTAGTAGTAGAACGAATTTATAGATTAAAAGACAGAATTAAAAACAGACAGGGAAATAAGAGGACGGAAAATTCTAGGAAGACTTCTAATTTCTAATTACAAGAAAAATAAAAAGCAAAACTTAAAGTTTCTTTGGAAATGAGAAGTTTAGCGTAAAAATTAAGTCGCGTCTGGAAATATAGTGTAGTAGTAGAACGAATTTATAGATTGACCGTTTATTTTGACGAGTCGACTATTTTTCTTTTGTATTTTTAATGGTTCAATTCTAGGCGTCTCAAAGAAGGAGAGGATCATTGTCTCTGACACTCTAGTAAATGATTACGTGGGAAATTAATAAAGAATGATCAGTTCCAGTGTCTCATACTCCCCCCTCCCCCTTTCTGCAGACGCCATCATAATCAGCCCTACTTCATTAATCTCCTCAGATTCTTAAATCTTAAACAATAAAGGGAAGAGCTCCTCCTGAATATTCATAAGAAATCCGAGAGTCTCCTGTCATTCCCATTGTCTCCAAATTCATTCGGGGAAGAAGGTGCTTTAGCATTTGCATAAAAAAAAGACAGAATTAAAAACAGACAGGGAAATAAGAGGACGGAAAATTCTAGGAAGACTTCTAATTTCTAATTACAAGAAAAATAAAAAGCAAAACTTAAAGTTTCTTTGGAAATGAGAAG
>JABASM010001601.1:0-13787 GCA_019776545.1 Brachystomella parvula | reverse complement strand
ATGGTATTTCCTTAATTAATGGATTAGGATTTTGTAGTTTAAACTCATGATTTGGGCGATTCTGAAATTATCACAAGCTGAGCTTCCAAGGTTTTCGTCCACCCTCCTCTATTCTATAAACACGTTATAAACGTGCGAAAATCTCAACAATGAGAAAATTGAATTAGAGCTGAGCTACTGGTCTTCTCAATGTCAAATACAAATTATACAAGCTGTAAATCATCACTTGTCATTTAGAAGTTGAAATTGATTATGAGACATGATACAACAATGCGCGTGCTTGGCAGGGCATCAATTTTTGACTGCAACAGAAGAAATGGAGTGGTGAAGAGAAACGCCTTCGAAGGAGCCCCTTGTCCCTCCTCGCCTGGGTCTATGATCTGTGAACACAACAATGATTTGTTAATTAATGAAAATTAACACTCAATATTAAATTGTTGTAGACATGTGAGGCGTTATTTTGGCTTGATTTCGATTGCATTATTCTTTTCTTGGCGGATCCAATATCTTTCCTCTTTTCTTGTTTTTCAAGGATTAAATTCCTATTAACAAAATCCAATTATGTCCTTATGCCTAGCCGTACCTCTAAAAATGCTCTAGTAAAACTAAATGCTGATTGGGTGGGGGGTGACAGAAATCCGGATTGGACAAATTGGAGCACCTATATAAAAGCATTCCAAAAATTCATGCTTTCCATCAGTTCTTCTTCTGCCCTCAACTAAATAATTGGCTTAGGTCGAAAAAATTAAAAAACTAAAAATGAACAAGGTAAATTTTTTAAATATACAAAAAAAATATTTTTACAAAGAACACAAAATTATAATTTAC
Organism: Brachystomella parvula; assembly: GCA_019776545.1. Lineage (NCBI taxonomy): Eukaryota > Metazoa > Arthropoda > Collembola > Poduromorpha > Brachystomellidae > Brachystomella > Brachystomella parvula. The sequence goes on along the minus strand of JABASM010001601.1, from coordinate 12,959 downwards.
ACAAAATAATTTTCCAAGAAATTTTCCTTGAGGTTAATTTCATTTTCTTTGTTAATTTTTTAGTTCGTGTGTATTCTTGCTGTCCTGAGCGTGGCTAACGCTGGTCCACTTGCACCCTACGCTGCCCCACTCCTGAAATCTCATGGAGTAGCACCAGTGGCTTATGCTGGAGCTCCAGCCTTTGCAGCTCACCATGCTTACCATGGTCCAGCCGCCTACTCTGCATACGCTGCACCAGCCTACGCTGCACAAGCCTACGCTGCACCAGCCTACGCTGCACCAGCCTACGCTGCACCAGCCTACGCAGCACCAGCTGCTTATGCCGCACCAGCCTACGCAGCCGCCGCACCAGTCGTCGTCAATGGTGAGTTGAAAATGGAAAATTATTAAAAAATTAGTACTGAAAACCCTTTTTTCAGACCACTACGCACATCCAGCCTACTCATACGGATACTCCGTTCAAGATGGACTCACTGGAGATAGCAAGAGCCACACTGAAACCCGTAACGGAGATGCCGTTTCTGGACAATATTCTTTGGTTGAGCCTGATGGCAACTATCCGAACTGTCACTTACACCGCTGATGATATCAATGTAAAAATCGAAAAACAGTATATTGAAAAATTCCAAATTCTAAATCTCTGACTTGATTTAGGGCTTCAACGCAGTTGTAGACCGAACTGGTCCAGTTGCCGTTGCTGCTGCTCCAATTCACCACCCCGTCGCTGCTCCAGTCGCTGCCTACTCTGCAGGACGTTTTCCCTACGCTGCTGCCCCTTACGCAACTAAGGCTTACCTTTAAATTGATTCCAGCTATCATGACTTTTTTATACTTTTTTCTACTTAAAACCAAANGCTCCAATCCACCACCCCGTCGCTGCTCCAGTCGCTGCCTACTCTGCAGGACGTTTTCCCTACGCTGCTGCCCCTTACGCAACTAAGGCTTACCTTTAAATTGATTCCAGCTATCATGAATTTTTTATACTTTTTTCTACTTAAAACCAAATTCAGCAGATTGACAAATTAGAAATTGGCAATAAATTACAAATTTTATAGAAATTCTGGATAAAAATTCAGTTTTCATAATTTTATCCTTCAAAGCTATAAAATTCTGAAATGGAGAAAAGAAGAGAGAGCCTCGAAGTGGAGAAGGTGAAAAACCGGAAGTGAAAGTGAGAAAGTCGAGAATCTCCCTGGCGTGAGTTTTTTTTAATCTTCGGCGGATTTTAGTGGATTACTAATTGTGGATTAAGCAAGAATTTTATCCTCCTTTCCGTCCATCGATGGTGATTTTCATCGTATTCGTCCAAGTTGTCCTTATTTTAATCCAACAGAACGGAATTGCTGCCGAGAAGGGGAGTGGAAGTAAAAGGTCAGCTGTGTGGACACAGAGCAAGTGTTCTGAAGGTGAACCTGAAAACGATGAATTTTGTGTGGAAAAGACTAAAAGGTAATTAATTTACTTGAAAACTTGCATCATAAACTGATTATTGTAGACTTCAAGCGATTATTTACCGTAGGTACTTCTTGTACGATGTCAATCCGGGTGAAGGATTCAATCTACGAAGGGATATCTATATACGGATCGCTCCGTTGATTTTCAGCTTGAATCAACTTGACAATCAAAGCCAATGGATACTGGTAAGTTTAGTTAGAGGACTGAGGAGTAATTGTCAGGATAAACACAAGTACAACCGGGAATGAAGGAATGATTTCTGTATGTCTGGCGTCTAGGTCTTGCCACCATGGGGTCGACTTCCGCACTGGAGGAGCCGAGAATACTTCCCATGGTCTGCCTTCTTCCAAGTTGAAGAAATCCAGAAGTACATTCCAGCCGTTGAACTTTCGGAGTACCTGGAAGGTCAGTTTCGACCTACTTCTCACCTAGTTCTCACTTAGCTCTGACTTATATGCTCATATTTTTCCTTCTTTTAGAATATGGATATGATTCTAAGGTTGAGATGGTTTACCAGCTTCAGCATTTTCCCTTTGACCCAGAGGATAGGTCATGGTCGGAGAAAATCGAAGAGGGCGTGACCTGCGAGGATCCATTTATGTACAAATGGTAAGTATTCAGTAGGTTTCTAATTTAGGTTAGCATTGATTTTAATGCGTGTTTCGATTCCAGGAACGAGGAAAATCATGAGTACCTTGGGCCTTTCTGGAATATAGGGATGAGTGCTCAGAATGCAACTTGCATGTCCCTTCGAGTTCAAGCTTCCACATTAGTAGACTTCCTACTTGTTTCTAGCTACAGGTACACAGTCCGTTCATTTTCGCTTATTTTTAGATTTTTTCGTCAACTCAACCCTATCCTTTTTTCCAATTCTGTTCAGGTCCGTCATGTTCGATCGTGCTGAAGTCATTCTTTGGGATAATTACGGGGGTGGTACTTGGTGGGAGGCTCGTCGAAGCCTTCGATTCTCAACAGCCCTACACGATATAGCCACAGCCTACCTGAATCAAGCTCTCAACCTTTCAACCGGTGCTTCATCGCTAAAAACTGGGAAAGGTCACAGCCTCGTCGGTGTACATTTGAGAAGGAGGGACTTTGTCTTCGGCAGGAGGAAATTGGCACTCCCGTCCCAATCAGGAGCAGCAAGGCAAGCATTTCAAATTGCAAAGCGATTCAAGCTAGAGGGAGTTTTTCTGGCGACGGATGCACCACCAGATGGTAACTACCATAGTTTTCAGCATCCAAAAAGCATTTTTCACTTTTGTCTGTCTTTACGGTTTAGAATTCGAGGATTTTGCACTGGCTTTTCAAATCCTAAAAGAAGATCACGAGTCAAAGATAATTTTGCTCAGTCTCCACCCTTCTGCTCCTCCGTTGTATGTTGATGGCCTCGAGAAACTCTCAGAAGGTCAAATAGCAATCTTAGATCAAATCATATGCTCAGAGTCCAGTTACTTCCTGGGCACGCCCGACTCTACCTTCACATTACGAATATTTGAAGAGCGTGAAATCCTTGGGTTCGACTCCGACTCTACTTTCAATTACCTCTGTCCAGATTTACCGAATGATGAAGACTATGTGACTGAAGATCCGGATTGTAAACAACCAACCATATGGAAAATGGTCTAGTCCCTATAACCCTAGTACAAGTTAGTAAGATAAGAAACTCAATCGTCCTCTACCGAATTTTAATTCAGTTTCTCTTCTACAATTAAAATGGTAACAACATTCAATGAAGGTATATTATGCTAAGGGTCACCTAAATAACAAGAGGGGGGGGGGGGCTTTTATTTGCACATAAAAGCAAGGAGGATAGTAAAGGACAACGTAAGTGCATTCCACGTAAAACCTGGAGCACTGCTGACTTCATCTGCAAAGGCATATTCTCCCAATTTATGAGTTTTGATAATCCATTCTAATTTCCTTTTAGCCACAGCGTCATTTGGATTCGTCCCATTAAACCAGATTCTCATACAGGGCTCTGTATCCGGCGTGTACTTCCAAGAATGGTCCCAGATACGCTCGCAGAAATTTTCAGCAGATTGGAAGACCGTGCGGTAGGTACGGCATGAAGTCCCTCTGTGACAGACATTAGTTCCAGTGCTCCAGTCGAAATTCCTTACCCAGTTATCAGTACATGTGAAGTCATCGGCACAGTCAGCGAACCATTGCTCACAGTCAGAAGCACAGAGTGGAAGGTCAACAAAGCGCTCACGACGCATCTTCATGCCACTCACCTTAAAATCAAATCAGAGGATTTTTTTTAATTTCCTACCAGATCCAGTTCTGGTGGATGCTACGTGTTGAGCATAAAATCTGATTACCTTCACCACCCACGGCCCAGTATTCGGTGAGCACTCATAGAAGCAGAGGTCTTGGACAAAGTGATGACGGCATGCAGGTGACAAGGGCCGAACATGATGACAATGATCCCAATTGAAATTGTACATGTTGTCCTTATGGGCAGCTACCGTAGTTTCTTTCGTGCAACAAGAACGCTCCTCCCATGGCTTACACTGAAATCAATTACACAGATGAAAATAGCAAAAATCGCGTGAGATTTTGGGGAATGGGAGAAATTAATTATTTTGAAGAATAATTTACCTGATGATGCAATTCATCCGAAGGCCCTGGCTTGGATTTATGACTCCGAGCATCAATACACCAGTTGAGCAATTCTTTTGGATCATTTTCATAGACGAGAGCCGGAAGTTGCGGGATGCTGAGCAACAATAGGCAAGCGGAAATCAGGAAAAACGCTTTCACCATTATTGCCGACTTGACTTCCTTCCTGTAAAGTTTTCACTCCCGGTTCCGGGTTTTTTTTTTCGAAAACTCCGAATGAATCAATTACTTTCACTCTCCCCGAAAAAATGCGTCTTTCTTGAAACCTTCCGTCTTCGCCAAGATCAAGATTTATATTTGTAAGCCAAAATTGGTTAGGAGCCTATTTTTGTTATATTAGCTTAGAAAAAGCAGACGCTGGGTCGCTTATCAGCATAAATATGCTTATCAGTATAAGTTCAAGGATTCCTTTGTAAAATCAAGTAGTAGGGTAAGGAAGACAAGAAAATTGGCAGTGTAATACCTAGACGATCGTACAGTATATGAATTGAATGAAATAAATTAAGAAAAAAACCTGGGAATTTGATGACCATGTCATAAAAATTGTCCTTTGATCTCTTTATTAACAAATTATTCTTTTTATGTCTCCTGGATCGCTTCCAGTAGAGTAATTATGATGCATCATTAAAAAATAAAGTTCTATAGTACTTTTCCATCTTAATTCAATCTTTTCAGCAGTCTACTCAAATTATCGACATTTTATTGAGCTAGAAATGGTTAAGGCTGTTCAATGTAGCAAAAATGCATTGTTGAAAACTTTTGGAGTGAAAGTAAAATGATGCTTTGCGGACTAACACTTTCTCCCAGTATTTTCTTCAGGCCGAAAGTAGTAAGAATAATTCTATTTCACAAAATAAAAGCTCCATTCTCATGTAATTGACTCTGATAATTTTATACCTTCGTGATTAATGACCACAAATTTGCAGTCCTTTGCGGTCTGAAAAAAAGACCAGAAATTAGTGATGGAGGAGTGCGATGAGTACTGATAGCATGATTGTCAACTCGCTGACGCCTTTCTACGCACAAAAGCAGTTTACCTAGATTTAATCTTCTTAATTTCAGGTTTTAATTAATGAGATTTTTTATATGAATTATTTCCTATTGTAGAAAATCAGGTAGGAAAAGAAAGCGCTGAGAAATAGCTGCCCAGCCTCTTTGGGAGGGGGGAATTCAGAAGAGAGGAGAAGTAAGGTTTCTCCTGAATCATCATCATTCCTTAATTAAATTAAGGTTAATTTAACCTTGGGACAAAGGTCAGCGATCGCTTTGTTGGTAAGTTCATATTTTCATTCTGGAGAGTTCCCTATCACAATTACTGAACTCGACATGACCAACTTCCAGGTCGTGGTTGATTAGAGTTTTATCACCATTTTGGGCTTATCAGCTGACTCTGTTGTTGTTTCAGTTTGAGAAGGGCAGCCATCATCAGCCACTGGCCTAACTGGAGGAATCAAAGAAAAGGAGTAATCTAACAAGAACAAGTTCAAAATAGCGGACGACAGTTGCTTGTACTTGTAAGGTAAGTACAGAGTCCAGGCTGTAGTCCAGCGATGGACGAGTAACGAGTTATGAGTAATGGGCTCTTCTGCAGCTTATCCAGGTTAATCACTTTTTTCGCGTCTCTGATTGGGATCCTGGGCAAATCGCTCTACGACAGGAATTCAGGATGACGGCCTATTCAGATCGAGGTTGTTTGACCAAATTCAAACATTTTAATAGGGTGTCATAACTTGCTAAGTTTCTTTGTTCGTCATTTTCATGTTCTGACTGGATTTTGGTTACCCAGATACGTTGGCTTTAGAAAATGAAGAAGAAGAAGACAATGAAAAGCAGCCTTTGATTAAACCGGAGGCTAAAGCAGCTCATACACGAGGTAAGCTGAACGATGGCTTTCATGAGCGGTATACTCTTACTGGGTACCTGACCTCCCTGTCTTTCAGTCTCTATTGAAGGAGGCGTTGGAGTAGGAGAGGATCGAACTTTGGAATGGGTCTCATTGCCAAGCGGTTCAGTGGTCACGTGTCGCGTTTGCCAAGCCACGGTTGATATTAGCGATAAGCAGGATCAGCATGTCGTCAAATGCTCAGCCTGCAATGAGGCGACGGTAATCAACAATTTTATATTCTTACTACGCTTTGCTCAGAATTAACTAATTGCCAGATTTTTCTGTGTTTAGCCTATTAGAAATCCACCGCCAGGAAAGAAGTACGTGAGATGCCCCTGCAACTGCTTGTTGATATGCCGTTCGTCGAGTCAGAGGATCGCTTGTCCACGACCAGCTTGCAAACGAATCATAAATCTTGGTAAGCGAAAATGCAGAGAGGAAAAGCTAGATCAAGGCTGAATTCTAATTGGTTGAAAATAGCTCCTTCCCCATCGCTCCCGTCAGTTCCAATGGGCATGGCCAGGGTAACCTGCGCCCACTGCAGCGATTCATTCCTCTTCAACACGTTGAATAACTCTTTGGCCCGATGCCCGCACTGTAGAAAACTGTAAGAAACCCTTGAATTGATATACAAATCTTTAATCACGGATCATATAAAAGTTGATTTTTGCCTAGATCTTCTGTTGGTGGAGATTTCAGTCGGAGTCGTGGAATAATTCATTTGGTTCTTGCATTCTTGTTTTTGGCTATTGGGATTGGAGTCACACTTGGAACATATGCAGTGAGGGGGCTTATTTCTTAATTTTTTAATTGCCTCATCATATAAATTATTCTAAACGACTCTCCCTGATTCCAGGTGGTGGAAAAGAAAGGAGGACTATTCGTTGTATATGTCGGAGCCTTTGCTGTCTGCGTCTTCTTTTTTGTACGATCCATTTATTATTTTACGATGAAGATAAGTCGAGTGGAAGGACCCATGTAGCCTATCCACCTCCTCTGTATCAAAGAAATTATTTCTCAGGATTCAGCCTCCTCATCATTATCGGAACGATCAAAGTCAACAAATATTAAAAATAATTATTAAATCTTTAGCTCTCCAGGCTTACTCTATTACACTATACTTCTGTAATTATTAATCTAACCTCAGTAATATCCTCAGTAATAGCCTCAGAAAGAAATAAAAGGGTAATTAAATGACCTTATGGTGTCAATCCTCCTAAGCATCCTTGTCATTGACTACATCTGTTTCCGGATGAGGCGGCGGCGAGGGAGAAAAGAAATTGGTGATTGTCTGTTGCTTTGCCCGTTTGGCATGAGATTCAGGTGACGGTACACACTGATCACCATTGGATCTCTTTCTTGAGCGCGTAGTGACTCGAAACTGCTCGAGTCGCAACCGGTCACGCTCTTTCCTTAATTCTAATTGGATTTGACGATGCAGTGCTTTGGCAAATTCGTAGTCGGCTTCAATGGATGAAAGGGCAGGAGGGGCCACTGGTGCGGGCACAGAGCCTTGTGAGTTTACCGCTGCGGAAGACATGACACTTGCCGTTCCTGAGATAGATGTTGGAACACCGACTGCCAGAGGTACTGCGCTGACCGAAGGCGGGGATGTGATTGACATTGAAACAACAGACGCTGCCTGTGAGATTGATGAAGAAGCCGCTGATGCTGCGGCTGGGACTGGAACTGTTGAAGTCAATCGATCAGGCAGAGAAGTTTTCTAAACATGGAATCACAGAAAACGATATTCAAGCGACCGTGTCGGGATCAAGTGAGCACTGTAATATCGAATATTACCTTAACAGTGGATGAAGTAACTGTAGCACTTGGAACACTTCGTCTTAAGACAGGTAGCTGAGTCTGACTGCTGCCAGCACCTTCAGTATTTATCGTTGAGCGCAACGATTTCGTCATGGGTACACGTACAGCCGCTTGCTCTTGCTCGTATTCTTTATCCAGCTCTTTCTGGAGTTGAAGAGCGTATTCGGCATCTTTCTCCAAGGCAGAAGCAGATTGTATGTGATTGTATGTCAGCCCCTCTTCCTAGTAGACGGGAAATCAGAGGAATATTAGTTACGGTTTACTGTAAAGATCAATGAATTTAACTTACTTCCATGCTTTTGATGAGTTGCAAACTTGCAGCCTCCTCCTTTCGCCTTTCCTCCTCAATTTCCTCTCTTTCCTTTTTAAGGAGCTCGTCATACTCATTGTGAATTTCACCATTTTGAGCCATGTAGCCGTCACGGTGACGCAAATCAAGTGAACTGAGTAGTTCTTCATGGTTATCGTCAAGGTCTTCTTCACGACGCCTAGCTTCTTCAGGAAACTAAATATCGGAAAATGAATAATTAAAAAAACTAAAAAAAATTATTTGTAACTTCACCTCCTTCTTAAGACGATCACGCAATGCTGTATCAACATAGGACTTGTCTTTTGAGGCTTTCCTCGCCCAGACTGAAATACGGCTACGACAAAACGGACAGCACATTGACGCCATTTCCATATGCCGGAAGTAGCACCCCAGGCACATTGTGTGATTGCACGGGAAAGTAACCGGATCCTTCAAGAAGTCAAAGCAGATCCAACACTTCACATCTTCTCGAGTCAGGCAACCTTTTTTATCCCGCTATAGAAAATACAAACGAAAAGATAAATAAAATTAAGAAATAAAGAATAAAAAAACGGTGAAAATGCTTTCCTTCCCCCCAGACTTACCAAAGCTGCAGCAACGATAGCTGAGTTTGTTTTTGTAGCAGGAACCTTCTTCTTGTAAGTCTTTTTGCTTTTTGGCGAGACAGCCTTCTTCACTTCCCTAACATCGTCAATGTACGAGGATGTGAGCACAGATGCATCAGAATTGTCCGACGATCCAACGCTGTCATTGCCGTCTGTTTCAACAGGCCGAAGAGGCGAAGTCTGGAGAGTTATGATTCCATCAGAGACTGGTATCTCAGCTGTAGTTTCCATTTCAACTAAATATGTCCGGTGGAATCTATCAGAAGGCAGAAGAGAACGCGTCATTAGTTGCTAATACGATTTACGACACAAATACATTGAGTTGATTGATGGTTACTCACCTGCTCAAAACTATAAAATCCGGAAAAGCCTAAAATCCTAAATCACTGAATTTCGCAACAGGACGCACACGCAGCCAGTAAAGGTGAAGCCGCCGGTACGTTTGCCCATTTAATCCTTCGCATCACAAGGAAAAGAAATCCGTACAGGCAACTACGCTACTGTAAAAAAAAAAACAATGCGAGATTCGATAACTGATAAGCGATAACCGACTTTCGCTGCTTATTGTGCTTTGTGCTTCTTCTGCACCTTCTTCTTTTGTTTTGTTCACAAAAAAATAAAAACGAAATCCCTCCCTCCTCCCTCCAAAAGGCGACTTAGGCAAAGTAGGCGGTCAGTGGGCGCAAAGTTAGCATGGCCCGAGCACAGCGATCCATCAAAAAGTCCCCATATAGCTATATGGGGACTTTTATAGGTCAGCATGTAAACCATCTTTGTCACTCGGTGAAGTGCTTGAAACCGCTCAGCGGCCTGAGGTCCAAAACACAGACTTTTAGCGGTCCGTATGACAAAGTGGCCGAAGTAGTCTAAATGAATCTCAAGGTCACCAACTGACTTCTTAACTTACAGGGCTTTTTCTCATATAAACCCAGTGTTCTCAGGCGCTACCTGCGACTAGCGCTAGTAGGATTCCAGTTGCGCTAGCAGGTTTCCAGAAATCGCTAGTGAGACTTGCGGTTGCGTCGTTTTCCTAATAGAAAAGTCGTTAGTTGCGCTAACAGTTGCGCCTGCCACAACCAAATTGCAAACTTTGTATTTTCAATCACTAAGTGATTCCAAGTGCTTTTTCAAAACACTGACGCCTAGAGGCTAACTTAAAAATCATAGAGGTCAACTGATGACCTTGGCATTGAGTTTCTGACGCTCCGGCCACTTTCTCATAAGATTAGCTAACCTTCTTACCGCTGAGCGCTAACTGACCGTAAACCCCCAAAACACAATGCGATATGCGAATGCGCCATCGGCGTGTAGCTGCTACTACTACAGCCTGTCCGAAGAATTTTGTTACCGGGTCCAAAGTCCAACTTTTTCAAAATTAAAAAACCAATATTTCTGATTTGCTTTTTCGCAAAGCAACATCAACGATGGATGCACTAAGGCTTAAGCTAAATTATTCGAATCAAAGTGTTCCACAAAGTATTCAGAATATGTGTGCTAGCTACTACTACTACTAAAATACCGTTTTGCGGAAGGAAACAATGCGAAATTCAGTGTATTCGCTATACCTTGAATGTTGAATAAATTAATTTGTTTTCAGATTGCAGTAATGACTTCAAGCCCGAAGCTGCATTTTTCTTTTACTGAATATAAACATCTGAGAGATGAGTCGCAATATAATACATAATTTTTCAAACTATAGAAATTAGAAAATAGAGCCTTCTAAACGGCAAAAAAGGGAAATGGATCAGGGTTATCTAAACTAACACACCAAGGAAAGGTCAACTTTTGATTTACTCATCATCGTCGTCCTGTGATTTTGATTTTTTCTTCTTTTTCTTCTTTTTTCCTCCCCCACTTTCCTCTTCTTCGGCATCGGCAGGAGCTGCTGGTTCTACTATTTCTTTTTCCACTTCAATTTTCAATGATTTTTTCTTCTTTTTAATCTTTACTTCCTCATCTGCTCCCTTCTGTGGAGAAATGCTGATCTCGTCAACCTAAATGATAAAGAAATAAACCGATTTTAAAACCTCGGTGTTTTGAAAAAGAAGTTTGGAATTTTACTTTTCGTTTTGGCGTTGGTTCAGGACCCTCAGAGGGAATGACGTGATCGTCTTTTTCCTTCTTCACTCTGATTCTTCCGTCTGAAGAGTCAACGCTCATACTGCTCATGGATTGGCTGAGATAATCTGGTGGAGTCTTCTCATTGGGTTTACCATGTTTATCCAGCAGCCCTTGCTTTATCATTTCTTTTTTTATCGTGGCCTGTTGAGAAAATGCAAGGGTTTAGAGACTTAAGTTCAGAATTCCAGGGAAATAATATTTAAATCCTCTTCCTTCATTCCATGAGAAGGAGAGAAGGAAGAAGAAAATGAAGTTGAAATATGTGGATTAACCTTTGGACCCAGACCCCATTTACGGGGGTAAGTGTCACGCTCCATAATCACTCGCTTCAATTTAGCAACGATCCCATGGTCACACATGGACATGGTGGACGTGGTCATCAATGCAATCGCTTCAACGAGAAAATCATAATTGAAATTAAAAGGTTCTAGTATTCCTACAGTTGACAGTACGGTTTCCCTCATACCAAGTGCTATAGCTTCCCCCTTCGTCGTGACAATCACAATTTCTTGATTCAGTTCAATCCCATCTTCAAAGCGAAGGACTCCAGGAAGCATGACCTTGGCACCGTAGCAAATTGCGTTTACCTAAAAAATGCAATGTTTGAGATTTAGATTTATAGATTGAATTACTCGAATTATTGAATTATTTCCTTACTGTGCTATCTTTAACAATGATTCGCTTGTGTGAAGTGAGAAGGCCCTCGAGCGGATTAATGACCCTTCGCAAGTATGTCTCATCTTTGTGATTATCGTACAACCACTGGGCATCTAGGATGTCGTGCATGGTGACCATGTTGTCAGCCTCAGTTTGGATTCCTGAAAAAATATGAAATTGAATAATAGGTTGAGGAGTAAAAAGTTATGATTCAATTTTTAAATCATCGCACCTGAACGGTTTCTTCGAAGTTCCAGCATAATCCCACCAACACCCAGCATCAGACCCAAATGAACACAATGTGTACGGACGTATGTACCGGCTTCACAACTAACCCAGTATACCCCTAAAATAAAAAGCCAGAATGTAACAGCATTGAATTTTGATTTTCTGCATTTCTTAGTTTCAGTTACCCATATTTCTGTCGCTGTCATATTCGAACAGTTTTGATTTATAAATTGTTCGAACACGCAACTGGCGCTTGACTGCTGAGATGAGAGGTGGACGCTGAAACAGTGCACCTTTGAGCTTTTCCAGAGCTTGAGTGACCTAAAAAATTTTTATGAGCAATGAGCATTTTACGAGAAGTAAAATTTGAATTTGAGCAATGCTGTACCTGGGCTGTGCTTTCCACGGCTGAGTGGAGTTTAAAAACGCAGATATACTCCTTCCCAGCATTTTGCTGGGATTTGACAAGTCGCGTAGCCCGTTCAACACAGACAATGAGGCAGCCAGTTACTTTAGGATCCAATGTCCCGGAATGTCCTGTCTTCTCTACCCGAAGTATCCTTTTGATCCAAGCGACGACCTCGTGTGAACTAGGATTGGAAGGTTTGTCCAGATTAATAAACCCTGAGCGAACATAGTCCTTAATTTCACGCTTCAAGGGGGAAGACCCACACGGTAGTGGTGTGAAGTGAGTGGTTTTGACATTTAGCTGGTCGAAATTCTTGAGGAGGAGCGGCCACTCTGACGCTTTCATCTTTTTAGGATCTGAAGAGGTGGCCAGAACGAACTGCTTCTCATGCTGGACATCTGCAAGGAGTTGCTGCTTCCCATTTTCTCCTGTTGGGAATTTTCTGGCTACTCCGACGTCTTCCAGATCATCTTCTACCTCTTCTCCACCTTTACTCTTCCTTGACTTCTTTTTCTTCTTATGGACTTCTTCACCAGTCTCCATTGCTTCAACTGTAAAAAAATAAAAAAAAATAACAGTTTTAATTTACGTACACGGTTTTCTTTCTATTTCCGAGCCTAATTTTTAGTGGGTTGTCCGAAATTCGGACAACTCACTAAAAATTAGGCTATTTTGCATGGAGAAGCGTTTTCGAAAGCTCGAAATAAATACAAATAATGTTTCATTCCTACACATCATCTAGCTAAAATCCGAAAAATGAATGTAAATAAACAATAGCATGGATGGAAATTACCTTCAGACATAGCGTCTAGCCTGGTTTCTTGGCAGGTGACAGCCGTG
>JABASM010001600.1:0-13788 GCA_019776545.1 Brachystomella parvula | reverse complement strand
TTAAGCGATTTTGGTGTCAATAGATTCACAATCGCATTTCCTACAATTTATAAGCAGCTCAAATCCATGGTACTGCATGAAATTTTCTGGAAACTCGATGAGAAGACTAGGGGCATTGATATTTTCCCTACATTGATATTTTCTCGTTACACCGTTGCTGAGATATTGGGGTGATGATAAACGGAGAAACGGAAAAACAGACTAACATTACATTCGCATGAATAGCTCGCGCTATTAATAAATTACCGAAAACGGCAAATCTGTAACATATTTTTTTCTCCCTTTTTTACGAGGCAAAGGTTTCCATAGGTTAGCATGGCAATGGAAATTTTTTTTTTTGCGAATATTTACCAAGCTCCGCCCGGAGTTTTCGGAACCTGCATGAAAATCATTGTTTCTTAAAAACGGTGAAAGTGATCGTGTTTTCCGAGTTTCTAATCCTGTGTATCTTGTGAAAAATGGAAATTGGAGGAGGACCAGAACTCCCCGTCGTTGATCTCTATGAGAAGCATCGACAGCTAAAATGGGATGAGGTAGTGAATCCGGAAGAAAATTTTCCAGAATAATCCGTAGTTATAATTTTTTTTAATATTTCAAGTCCGTACGAGTACTGGGCGGAATTGGGCTGCTGTCAATCCAAATCTTCTCCATGTACATTATAGGGAATCCACTCCCGCTTGATGGTGGGGTCCGAATGTTTATCAACTTCTGCAACGTTAGCCCAGGCGTAGTACGGAGTCTCCGTCTGACCATTTATATCTTCCTCATGTTCATCATATTGAGAACAATGTGCTTGGCTCGGCTCATTGAAAAAGTTACCTACGATGTAAGTAGACCATGTAAGTACATTAGACGGTTAACCCTCAAAAGACCGGAAATTTCCGGAGAATTCTGAAATGTCAGCCGCACACTTGGAATAAGCGCTTAAGGGGGGGGGGGGGGTTTCAGTAAACAACAATTTGATTTTGTTACCAAGTGTAGAGGTAACGTTTCAGCTGAAATTGAGTTTTGAGCCTACAAACGAAATTGGGTTTTTTTTCTCGATATAATTAGCCTTTCACCTTGTTCTACTAAACAATTAAGTTTTCAATTTAACTGCGCACAACTTTCACCAAATCAACAAAATCGGCTGGAAATATCGTTAGTGAAAGTGTTCATCTTTGGGTGCAGTTTACGACACCATTTCTAGTCCCACCGTCTTGATCATAGTGCCAAATTGAAGGCACATACGTCAGCAACGATCATACGTATGGGAATCGGGGGACCTTAAGTTCCTTTTGAGATATGAAGGTAAGACTGCAATTTAGCCCGAAGTCGAAAAAATGGGTTCAGGGAAAAACAAATTGCCACGCCAAGGGATCTAAACAATTCATTTCCATACGTACGATTGTTGAGCATCGCTTTACCTTCAATTCGACAGATCAACGAGCTCTTCAGACCTTGGCCTCCGTCCGCAAACTGCACCTAAAGTTCGTTTTTTTGCCGTGCTGTTAGCATGGTGAAAAAAGCTGAAACCCCCCCTTAATTCAAAAATGGCAATACTAAAATCCAGAGAAACCGCAGGTTAAGCTTAAGCAAATTAAAATTAATGAATTTTCCGTGCAGGAAAGCCTGATGAAAAAAGCTTTGGTGCCCAAATAAGCATCGCCTGGCCTGCCGAGGGGCCGAAATCAACCATTTGCCAGTGCATTTGAACGAAAATTTTAATTTCAAGTTTTCGGTTCGATTTTTGTTTTTAGTTTGAGCTCTGCGCCAATTTTGGAATCGTTGTATCCCTCGTCATTGGATTTCACATCCTTTTATTCGTCGCACGATACTACTACGATGTGACGCCTTCAGCTCAACGTGACGGTAGCCGCCCAGTTACTTTTGAAGCCTGGACAGAAAAAACCTTTGGACCGGAGCCTCTTTTCTCAGTCGTCATGAACGGCTACATACTCGTACTGGGTTTTCGTGTTTGTTGTCACCTTTGGTATTTCATTTCGAAACGAATTGAACCAAATATTAAGTACTGTAAACATTAAGTAATTAACGTAGTTAGCTTAGGCAAACTAATTCACGTGCTCACCTACTACCTACTACTTTTTAACGAATTAAAACGATATTAGTTTACATCAAATCATACAAAATGGAATCGCTCGGTTCCTGAGTTAAAGATTCCTTGTGCATTTTCTCTTCGAAATCAATCCAGGTTATTTGATACCTTGGTGCGACGACATAGTAAAGACGCTTAAATCCTGGACTGCAGCTGCAGTTATTTTTATTTTGACTCCACTAATTTTTTGTTTCTTATTCATAATTCTGTAGGTGAGAATAGGGATAATGGGACGGAGCACGAGGTAATTAATTAATTTAACGTTCTTTCTCATCTTTCCCCTGAGCACTTGAGAAAGATAAAAACTGGACCTATTAAAAGACAAAAGACGGGAAGGAAAGAACCCGAGGGAAAAGAGTTAATGACCGTGGGGACGAAAATACTAGGAGTCTACAGGGATTTAGAGTAAAACAATACGGAAAACCAGTTTTCAAAAATCTCAAGTGAGTAAGATTTTCTTAAAAATAGAGTTCTAAATTGATTTCTCCACGGTGAGAGAGAGGAACTTTTGTCATCTGACTTGACCGAAGGGTGAGAAACCCATTGTCACCTTTCTTCTCTTAAGTACCTCAGTTTCATCATTTTGACATGGCACTGCTACTCCTCCCCCCCCCCCCCTCCCCCCCCCCCCCCCCCCTGCTCCCTTTGGATTTCTATGAATATGGTAACTTAAAACTGTAGTTTAGAGTCATATTGTCAGTATTTAGTTTGATGAAGAACCGAAACGAAAGGAAATGAAAGAGATTGACTTTTGTTTTCGAGTGCAGGAGACAAGAGTGAAATGCCTTTCCTAATTTCCATGAATTTACAGCGAAAAATATTTGAAACCTCAGAACGAATAATTTAAAACCAGTTCCTAAATTTTTTTCTGAATTCAAATTAAGCTTGAAAAGTTTTTGGAAGGTTATGTCTGGATTTTTTACAAAACTCAAAAAATTTCCATCGATTTTTCGCCTACTCGCTGTTTGTAGGTCAATCCAGAGCTTTCAGCTTCATTAGTCACCTGGATGACACATCAGCAGGAGTGAGTCACCTCTTTACCGTTAAGGAAAACAGAGAATCAAAATGTGTCAATCTCTCATAACCACATCTCGTTTCTAGCAAATTAAAATCAAAGCTAGAGAATTTCATTGGAAAAAATTTCGAAGGAATCTCTGAATTCATAAGAAATTTTTTCACCTTTGCTTTAAGCTTCATGTCAAAATTCTGGCTGTGAGATTTTTTAACCTTCCAGAAGTTGAATCAAAATATTTTTCATGAGATGAGTTTAACGATTGGAAATTATTGACACTTTTCCATTTGTTACAATTTAATAGTAAAAAAATTTTATGTTTCATTTCACACACCTTCCGATGATCTCTGAGTATAAGTTCTTCTCATAGTGAGATATGGTGGTGGAGCTATTAAAATCCAGACTTTGCATCCCAGAGAGTGGAAGTTTCCATCCCTCGTTCTCCTGACTTTTATGTTCTAAATCCCTGAAAATGAGACAATGGACTCCTTTTTTTTATTCATCATTCCGTCAAAATTTTAATGGAATGGGCAGAAGGAATCATAATAAAATATTTTGAGGAAGTAAAAAAAATGGAAACCAATTTTTTATTATTGGATAATAATAAAACGTATAAGAAGATGACTAAAAAAATGAAAATCTGAATGAAGATTTTGGAAGATTAGAATCACAGGAGTTTGGGAATTGGATTTTGATGAGTAATAAAAAGATGTATAGGAGGATTTTGAATTGTCTCCTCCTCTCTGAAGATTATCATCTCCGTTCCTTTTAGGAAAATGTTGCAATTCCAATCACCAAGGGTACCTAAGCCTTCAGCCTTTAATCCCAATCCATTAAACTAAATTTTTTTATTTCTACGAAAGAAAATAAAGGAAGGAAAATGTGGAGATAAGGCATCCATGGAGTCCTGGAGCGTGGTGGGAAAAGCACCGCCTTAAGTTTACACTTGATGCGGATAAAGTTTCTCCACCCTGCCTTCTCTTCTTCTCTCTCCCGATTTTAATAGCTACCGGTTTTTCACCAAATTTTTATTAAGTTTCTATTTTTTATTTCTCAAGATTTTTATGCCGAAATCCAAATAAGCCTCTTGGATTTCAAACCGATTTGACAAAACTCCTGTTTGTATTCTTTTTTGGTAAGAGAAGGGATGAAGCCCTTTAATAATTTCAAGCCTTTTGTCATCCACTCCGCCTCATTGAGAAGAACTGAGTAGCCCCTTGCCCACCGGTTCATAATGACCATAGGGAAAATGAATAATGACTATATTTGTTATTTTATGGGAGTATAATACCCGGGTACTTTTTCCCAAAAGAGATTTGTAAGCTCATGACCACGACATTTTTTGACTCAATCCTTCTCCTCTCTCTTTCTTTTCTAAAAAAAATTATTTCTTAAAAGATCGAGTTTTTAGGGAATGAAAACCAGCTGTGGGGCTAAGGCTCTCTTACATAATACAAAATAGTAGTACTATCCTTATGTAAATATTATTTTGACTAGGCTGGACATACATAAGAATTTTTCTAGTTCTCGGAAATGATAAATAGAGACACTGACAGATTTGAAAGAAGAAAAAAAAAACGCTATGGATTCATGTCAACTTATTCTTCAAAATGTCTCAATTGACAAGCTGCCCATGTGCTCCTTTACTGCCACCAGAAATTAACTCATCATCAACCTTAATTTATTCTAAGGTTCATTTTCTAAAAACAGAAGCTGGAGGGACGGGCCGTGCCGTTAAAGCTATAACCAGCATCTCATAAAATTGCACCATCTTATGAATTATCCATTTTCCCCTGCCTACGCATTGATTTATGCGAGGAAGACAATGTCAAATTGCAGTAGTGGCTGGATGATTGCTACTGTGTCTACTTTCTTATATACTTCCCAGTTACACACGGCAATCAACCACATAGGGAGATGAGAAGTAGAAACGCATAGTCGTGAGTCGGGGTAGCAAATTGGGCCTTACTTTCCTCGTGGCTTCCTCTCAGCTCTGTGCATTCATTACAATTAAAGCCCAGCATCAACTTTGCATTTAAATTAGTACTCTCTGAATAGAAGATTTTTTGAGAGGAAGAAAAAAACAGTTGGAAATCAATTTGAATTAATTGGGAGTTACTTCGCCGAAGACGCTGCCTTAAGACTTAAGACCTTAAGATTCAATGCTGAAACAGTGTAGAACACGGTTCCATGTGAAAATCCTCAAAACGAAAATTTCTAATGTGAAAACATCTTATGTAAAAATCCGGAATGTGAAAATCCCGAATATGAAAATTCCGAACGTGAAGATTCCAAGTTTGCGGGGACTGCTGACAGCCCAGGCGAATCCTAACAACTTCGCAACCTGAAAATTCAGCCGTCCTTCCAAACTTGAATTTTCCCATTGCAAGTTTTCACAAATTGGGGATTTTCACATTGGGATTTTCACATTGGAGACTTTCACGTGTCACTGTAGAGCCCTACAAGGAACAGCGCATTTCAGAACGCACCTTTGATTTCAGAAAAAACTGTTTGCTGTATTTCAGCACGTTGAATTGCTTTAGGTGCGCATATTGACTCCGGAAAAAATCGAGCCATCTTTTAATTCCTTTAATTTTTTTATTATTAAATTTCTGGTTCCCCATTACTAATCAGTTCCCTGGATTTAAAGGTGGTGAAACAGGAGTTTAGTTTTCGTGAATTAAAGGTTCTAATAAATCATAAAGTTAGGGAGAAGGCGTGATAAATTGGCTGTCTGGTTTTGAAACACAGAGGCAAAAACCAACAGAAGAAAATTGTGCTGAGGGCCAATCAGTTCCAAAGAACACAAGGGTCTGAAAAAATCAAGGAATAATATGCCAAGTGTACTTGAAGTGGATGAGAAAAGTTAGTGGTGGTGTAATTGTTGAGTTCAATTTCTAGATCCTGGGTTAAGAGTAGTATTATGAAAATAAATCGTCTTCTGCATGTGCATAGATAATGACCCCTTCCCTCGCCGCAGCTCTTCGGACGTGACCAAACTTTCAATTTTGCAAAGTCCCTTTGTTTCAACTTTTCAAGTGGTCTCAGACCCTTTTGTTTCAAACTCTGCTTACAACTGACGCCGTCCACTTCTAAAACTAAACTCTGTGCTAATTAATAATTCCTATTTCCAACCAGAGCATCCGACTCACAGTTTTTTAAAATGTCATAAATCATCAAATTAAACTCGGTATTACTACAATAGTTGAACTTGAGTGACACGTGTCAGGAAATAAAAATCCAAGAACTGTCGACTTAACTTTTCTCCGCTTAGTTTTCTGAGGTACTCTGGAGGCTTTCCAGAAGATTCTTCAAAATACAATTTCATGAGCACTGGAAAAAATTTCAGGGTTAAGGTGAAAATCTCAACTGTGAAAATCTCAAATGTAAAAATCTCAAATGTAAAAATCTCAAACGTGAAAATCTCAAATGTGAAAATCTCAAATGTGAAAATCTTAAATAGGTGAAAATCTCAAACACGGAAAAATTACAAGTTTGCAGGGTCTGATGAGTTCTT
This sequence comes from Brachystomella parvula, assembly GCA_019776545.1. NCBI lineage: Eukaryota > Metazoa > Arthropoda > Collembola > Poduromorpha > Brachystomellidae > Brachystomella > Brachystomella parvula. The sequence continues at coordinate 7,164 of JABASM010001600.1, read as the reverse complement.
GGGTTGCTAGGTTATTAGGCTGTTAGGTTGCTAGCCTCCCAAGCATGGGTCCCTCAACTCAACAGTCCCTGCAAACCTGTAATTTTTGCATTTGAGATTTTCGCATTTGAGATTTCCTGAGATTTTCACATGGAACCAATTTTTAGTGGTGAGGCAGTGATGTGAGTCTAAGGCGTGAAGCCTGAAATCCCTCTAATTGTTATGTAATAGCTGGGTACTACTATTCTAAAAAAACAAAGAAATGTTAAAAAATCAAACCAGACTACGTCAGAAAAAATGGAATTTGAAGTGGGAGACTTACTTCCTTATTTTCCAGTTCCCATGTGTATCCTGGCTGAAAGCCACAATGAGCCCTATGAAACTTTCCATCATCTCAAATTGACTGACAGTCGCATTGAATTTGATGAGGTAATACATTACAAGGAGCTCTCCATTGACGACATCCTTTTTATTTGACACCTTTTATTGAGAAGCTTTAACAAGAATTGACCATCGACATAATCACATCTAATCTGGGAGGAGATGAATACGTGAATCACACCAACGCCGATTAGGTCCTTCAAACCACAAGAATTCTCTTTTCATTCCAGCTCTCGGATTAAGATTTTTACAAACTTGACATCCTCACAGCATCCTTTCCCATTCTTTACTCGTTCAAGATTGAGATGGACGGAGCTGAGCGGACAATAGAAATCTTGAGCAGTGTGGACAGGGTCCAGTCGTTGAGGTACTGGAGCAGTAACGGCCATACATAAGACCTGTCACTCTCAACCATCAGAAATTAAGACAGAAAAATCAGATGTGAATTATTACTCAATAACTGATTTTTCTAAATAGACATTTCTCACGCTTCACACTTTTCGCAACGAGTTTAGCTCCTCTATGCCCACTGCCTTTATGTTTACAACAGAAAACCTCTAATTCGCAAAAATCAAATCATTTTTCATTTCTCACGCCTGGTTGGGAATAGCTATAAGATAGTGGGAAAAAAGAATTTTTATGATTTTATTGGTAAAAAACCGATGAAGAGGATAAATTCGCAATATCCAATTTTTGCCAGGCGCCCCTGCCACCCCGCCGTCATCTCTATTATCAGAGGCAGAGAATAATAAAGGAAACTAGTTACATTTTTAGTACACGCCGTGAAGAATTCGCAAATACAAAAATATAATAGGGTAGCCCAAAAACTGGATTTAGTGAATAGGAAAATGTCCCCCTTGAGAATTTAACCCTGGGTGGAATGGGTTGCGAAAAAAATTGGAAGATCAGAATCAATGGTCAAGAGGAGTTAGGGTATAGGGGCTTCTTGGTCTATGCATTGCAAATTTAGGTAATTTGGATACACTGAATTAGTCAACTTGTACTAAACGTCTAGTAAATGCAGGCTACTTCCTATTATTTTCCTGGACTAAACCATCGGCTTAACCAGATTTCCCCAGAGGAAACCATTGAAGCGTCTCTCAATTTTTTTTCGCACTAAAGAGAATAACAAAATTTATTACATTTTTATAGCAAATTGTGGCTTTGAATTTAATCCAATTCAATGATAAGCCAAGGGAAGCTCACATCCTCTTTTATAATTTAGCATTTTTCCCAATCATTTCAAACCCCCGGTCTCGTAAAATGTGATGCAACCGAAGTCGCATGCAAATTCATTTCTGCCTCAGCAATTTTTAAGAAAATAAAAATGAATTTCCGAAACCAGCAGCCAAGGAGAAAGTTAAAGAAAAAGCTTTGAAAAGATCCAAAAAATCCACTCTCTGCGTTTATGCGTCTGTCCCTGGTCCCTCCCTTTACGGGCAGAGGATTGCAATGGACTGTGTAACTGTTAACACACAGGCAAAATTTTACTTTTTCGATTCAAAGATTTTTCAGCATTAAACAGAAATTTTCAAAAAAAAAATAGTAAATAAAAAAAGAAAAGTCCAGATGAGGGTGAAAATAAAAATAAAAATATCAAAGAGCACTAATAAAATAAAGCCAAACGCTAATAAATTAAAATCAAATAAACTTCCAGCCTTCACTTCCAATTTTTACAGAGAAGAATCTTCTGTCTGAAGGTAAACAGAAGTGAGAAAACAAAAGGAAAAGTGATATGATAGATGACAAGGGTAATAAAGTAGTATCCCGTTTCAATTTTGAAATAGTAAACTTAATCTTTACCTTTAAAAATTCCTAATGTTTGTATTGTATCCTCATTTTTTTTTCCAGAGAGTAAAATCATGGATAAGCCTAGTAAAACCCCTTTCCTCTGAGTTTTTTTTTCTTCTTCTTCTTTTTAAAAGGGCAGTAGTGGTCGAAGTGCTAATGTGCTTTAGCCCAAAGAACCTGATTATGACAACTGGAAATGTCGAAACACACATTACGAGCTCAGTCGATTTTTTCCATAAAACTCAATTGAAAGGATTCAAGTTCCTGATCAGAGATTTTTCAGAGAAGAAATCTATTCAGCTGGGCTCTTCTCAGAAAAATATTTATAATGGCTACCGGTTCGATTCAACCTCAAGGGGAGGAACGAATAAAAATAGTCAATGCAATGATTCATTGTTTCAAATTTTTATGCTCATCGCTCAAAAAATATAGAAGTATTGGAGAAGATGAGGAGGATGCTTGATGCTGGGTGCTGGAGGAGGAGACGGAGCCAGCAGCAGCAGCAGCGGTAGTGAAGCGTCTACGGTTGCTCTCTTTTGAGTCAATTCTTTTCAACTACCTCAATTTTTTGTATTTTCCCATCAAAAAATCCTTCCTTTTGAATTTTGTCCTTTAGCCTTGTCCTCGTCTCTACTTTTTCAAGAACAAAAGGATGAGTATGCAAAGTGAGGCAGTTTGAGGATAACGGAAAGATAAACACGAGTTAATGAGGCGTTATCATAATCTTCATTCACAACAGAACCCAAATGTAAATAGATCCCAGGAACTACTGTGTAAACAAACGCTATCAAACTTTCACTTAACTTTGATAAACTTTAAACTTTAAAACATAGATTTACTAATTCAAGTTCAAAATATTGTAGTGGCAGGGCTACGGACAAACTCAACGAGCCAACCAGCGCTTTTCATGGTCTTTACGAGAGGTTCATCTTACAAGATCACTATCCCAAAAGTTTATTTGAATTTCGTTCCAAAAGTAAATTATCGGTCTCGAATAGTTAATTTCCGAAAAAAATCAGGTAAAATTCACTAGGGATTTGGGACTTTCAGATTTTTTTTTAAATTTTCAGGAATGCTGCTATAATGATGAATTCCAAAGGTATGACCTGGTCTAGAGTAGTAAATGTGGAAGCAGGCTTGCCATTAAAGCGTCACCCAGTAAGAATTCACGAGCAGGTAGCGTATCCACCATAGATTTTCAGGCCCATTGCCTAGACAGTATACTCTCTTTTACTTCTGTTACCCTCTGGCCCTCCTGGAGAAAAGTTGAGGTGGAGATGAAAAAGTTAATTTTTTTAACGACTCCGTCCTAATTAAACGATGCTTGGACTGACGGCACATTTAAAAAGTTTCACACTTGTAAAACTCATTTTATGAGATCATTAAACCAGGATTGAATTACATCTCCCCTAGTTTGCATACCCATTAACTTTTGCAAATTCCTGAGAGAAAATAGCTGGAGTGAGTAGTGGAAATTAGAAAACTAACAAGTTTTCCTCCTCACTTCCTCCAAATTACTCTATTGTGTTTCCTTAGTCCTTTACTAATTCCACCAGAAAATTTGCATGTTCTGGAGGGGGATGAAAAACTAATTTTGCAAAGTTGAGCCGAAGCCTTTCCTAGAGTCCTGGACTCTTGCGGCATTTTGCTAATTATCCTATTCTCTCTCTCTACGAAGGAGACAACTCAAGAGCCATTAATTTCAGAGTCGAAGGTCGTAAAAACCGTCTAATTTGTTAGCCTCCTCCGATTCCTGTCACTTGAATAAATCAACGACCATTTTATGAGCTTTTGTTTCAACCAATCCTTTCCTTCCATTTTGACATGGTTTACCACCATTACTGATGCATACACACTCCTCACAACTTGGAATTAGTAAAGTCAGGTCGGCACGCTATGCACTTAAAATCCACCTACAAAAAAAGAAGCTACACTATGGATTTGATGATTAGAAATAGAGAATTTTTTTTTAGACTTTGGAAAACTTGAGGGGGGATTTGACGTTCTAAACTACGGAATTATTAATCGGTCCAGTCAACCAATGAGAGCACGGAACACGGACGCTCACACTGGACGGAAAGACTTGAGACAGGGGATGGATGAGTTTTCCTGTTCCAACATCCCTCCGATTTTTTGGATAAAAATTGAAATCGGAAGTCCCTGACTTTGGGTTAGAATAGAAACTTTCTCTTATTTTCTCCCCGCATAATCAGCTCATTAGAAGGATTTTTGTATTTTTTCCACTACCATCATAGGTCAATAATAGATCGTCTACAAGAATCGATTTCCCATGTTGGCCTTCACTGACTTTCTAAGTGACAGCTCATTTTTAACGCCTAATGAGTCATGACGGAGAAGCATAGGAATAGTGGGTAATAGTAACAGTACTAGTGGAAAAAACGGAAAAACGAGAAGGATGTCGACGGGTGGGATGAGGAGACAAGAAAAGATGACCCAACTGATTTTCTTGTTTCTAATCCAAATAAACCTTGTTCGTTATATTTTTATCCCTGTTTTCACTTTTTTACACCCACCCACCCCCTCTCCTCATCCACGTCAGTTTATGAATTGAGAAGATGAAAAGGAAACAGAGCCTCGAGTTATATGCGTCCATGTCAAGCTCCCAATGAAAGTAATTTCAGAGCTAGAATCAATTTTACAGAATTCCAATTCAAAGGAACTGGAGATTCCTTTGATCCGATCTAACTGGACACATGACCACCCTCCGCCTTCCCTACTGCAATTACACTCTGACCAATCAGAATTTCTTCCCTTCTAGCTATTTGCGAATGCTTAAGCAAATTACACAAGGTTTCTAGGCATAAGCATGCCTAAACAGAGTCTATTTGTTAGTTTATAAAATTGATATAAACTAAAAAGATAAGTTATAGGAGGTAAAATTCCCTCAAAATAAATTTGCAAAAAAATATTTGCAAAAACTAACCTGGTATTAAATTGAAATCTAGCTAAATTATACATGCAAAAAGTCATGTAAAAGAACAAGAATTGATTTTCTGGAGCATAAAATCGGTCCACTGTCAAAATTCGCCATTGTCACCATTCGTCTTCCTGGTTTTGGCTTTGGGGTGCGTTGGGCTGATTTGCAGGCTCTACGAATCCCATTTGGCTGAAAGAAAAATAATGATACTATAAGTATGCTTAAGATAAAGTGATTAGAATTAAAACCATTCCACACCTTGGCGGGGGTGCAGTTGGATGGGGTGTTGGCCTAGTGTAGCTCCAAGCAGTTACAGGTGGCCTACGGAGGAACGAGGAAGGGGTAAGGAGAAAGGAGTCAAGTGAAAGGAATTCATTTTGAGAAAAAAAACGGTAGTTGACTCTTTTTCTTTATGACTCACCTGTAGTTAAATCCAACGTCTGGTTTTGGTGGTGGCGGAGGAGGCTGGCTCATGCTTCCGCGTGCTCGACGTGTGGGACGTGCCGGTGGTGGTTGGAATGCTCTATACAGATATAAGAATGCATTAGCTTCATTTCAGAATTTAAGAAATATTCGGGATTACGAAATTAAAATTTTGCATTACGAGTCAATATCGACAATCGTGGGTCCAACACCAGTATTTGTGCCTTTCTCTGCAGATCGGTTATTGCCATAATTCGTTTTTTGAGCCGCATGACCCTGAGCTCCTTTCCCTCCTGCAGCCTCACTCCCTTGGACACAAGTACCGGGAGTTGGAGGGAGATACTGGTTGCATGCGCCACAAATACGACGACAGTGACAGGCAGGTACTTGGACATCAAAATGACAATGGCTGGGATGGTAGCAGCAGCGATTCATGGGTATCATTGCAATGTCATTCGGGGTACCTCCACCACGTTTAGGGACCTCTGAAACCATCAAAACAGCGCAATGATAAATGAATGGCAGAAAAATATCTAACAGCTTTCTTACTGCACATGTAAAGAGAAGCCCGGGTTTCACGAGCTCCGCAGCACGCTCGGCAGCAACAGCCTTTGCAGCCGATGCAGCAGACGATAATTAGGAGGATGAGTAACGCGGCTGACGCCCATACAACAAAGTAGAATTCATCCTTTCCAAACAGCCCCCTACAAGGAAGAAGAGATACTATAGTTATACCCATTAATGTTAGAAATGCGTAAACAGGTCAATAGTAGGTCATAGGTTAAGTAGATCAAGCAAATGCGCCGTTGGTATACTTACAGCATGAGCTCCTTCCATGTTTCCGGTACATTCGGCTTTTCGGTGGTACTACTCACAATGCTAGTGAAATTGAGAACTTCTGTAGTATTCATTGTCTTCCTTACAAGCAATCAAGCGTTAAATAAATCGAAGGTAAATAAATCTCTAATAAATCCCTCGATTCGAGTCTGGCAAAAATCAACTGGTGAATGAACTCCCGTGAACAACGCAGAACAGAACTTCGTCTCACGATCCCAAAAATTCCGCAGAGTGAGCGCATCGCATTCCAATCCTGAAAATGCAGTAGGGGTGGGTACGCCTCGCAAAGCTGAATTTTTTTCAAAGAACCTCCGTGAAGCACCCTGGCATATCCAGTCAAGTGCGCACCAGTGAAACTTGCCTGTGGTGAATAACTTGATGCTTTTCATTTACCGCATTCCCTCGAATACCACGCGGTGCTTTGTAAGAGCTTCCAATTTTTGTGTTTCAAGAATTGTGCCTTCCGTGGGAAAAAGGAGTCTCCCAATTAGAGTTAATCAAATTAGGCCTTTATCGCGGCTAAAGACTGGTTTCGAGCGCTGGTTATACTTTTGTCTGCCGTCAAGAAATTAAAATGACGGTGCGAATTCGCGAGTGGAGAAAGGGAAGAATTTCAAGAATGTGAAGAACGTCTTTTGGTAAAAATGTACTATCGTGGGGTCGCTCACAATCTTACCAAAATTTTTTCCTAGACTTAATTTGGGTATGCTGAACACGAATATGAAAAAATTTTTTCCCGGAAATGAAAAACAAAAAAATTATGATTTTTTAAAGTTTCGTATTTTCTCCTATGCTTTTACCCACCACCTCAACTT